>VDFB02146669.1:0-29095 GCA_007258455.2 Sequoia sempervirens
ATAATGAGTAGTTTTTTCCATCAAATCTAGGACTGTCCTTCTTATATGATGCCATCTCAGATCACCTCGAGCTTTTAAAATTCTTCAGAGGAACCTGCTCTGATACCAATTGTTGGAAAAACAAGGACAAACAACTGAGAGGGGGGGTGAATCTGTTGTCATAGAATATTTAAACTTTCAGAGCTTTACTTAATATCGGATCTAATGAATGAATAAACCATAAAAATCAACACATCAAAAACATAAAGAACACCAAGAATTTTTTACGTGGAAACCCCATTAGGGGAAAAACCACGGTGGATGTTAGTCAACAATATTATACCTTGTTAAAAGTATAATGAGAATAACAATGGGAATGCACATGCATTCAAACACACTACCTAGAGCTCACTACTCAAATACAAAAGGGCCCACTTCCCAACAATACAAAGAAATTTGGATTAAATCCGCAGGGTATGAACTGAGAAAATAGCTTCTACACCAGCTTGATTACAATTCCAGTTAAGCACAGAAAACCTTTTCACACTTCACTCAAACTTCTTCACACTCTACTCTGCAATTGAATGAATTGATCACTATTCACACACTTGCACTTCCTCTGGCTTTTCTTCACTTCATACACAAACTAACTTCACTCAAACAATCACTCTTATATATCTGCAACATGAAATACATCAACAACTTAGTTGGCCAAAAATATAAAACATATTTACAATGTCGGCCCAAATTTACAAATAAATTTTAATGCAAATCAAACACAATCGGCTGATATTATGATGAGACCCAAAAAAATATCTTCGAGCATGCCAAAAATTCAAATTTTAATCTTCAAGCATCCACAACATGTTACAACCATCATGTTGGCCAAGAACATGAAAACCTGATCATACCGAGAAAAATATTCAACCACGAGCACACTGATCAACACAAATGTACAACAAGGATAGAGAATGATCTAGAAGCATCCACAAATAACAAGAACTAACAAAGAATCATCCGCAGCAACAAAAATTACCAAAATCACATAAACTTCAATCAGGAACACTGATAGAACCCACAAAAATACTGTCAAAACACAACTATTCATAGTGTTGAAGTGATCAACCCAAGATCTTCAATCTGCAACACCAAAGAACCTCCACAAGAGATAGAGAGTAGCAACAATGGAAGATGCTATTCCACCAAACAAGGATTGCAATATGATACAATATGATCAATGCAATACAATACAATGCTATGCAAAATATACTAGAGATGCCTTGCTTATAATGGCAAGGATGAGAGATAGGATAAGACAAGATCATGACAAGTGTCTTAATCCTATCACATGAGACAAATAACTCATAGCTACCTAGGAAAGTGTAAAGTCTAGATAAGACAACTAAGACTTCTAGAAGATACAACTAATATCCTAAGTAAACTTAACATGTGAATTAAGTTCCCTAAGTCCCTAGTAAATGAATAAACTAGGTACAAGACTTATTCACACTGACACCCCCCCCTTAAGTGCAACTTAGGGAGGAACAAACCAATGCAAACATGCAAAAGATGGGTCCTAGCAACTAGGCCTGATGAGGTACCCATGTACAAAACAAAAAAACTCGCATAAGTGAAGAAAAGGAGAACCCTATGGGAGAAAACTCCTCTCCAAAAGAGAGAAAAAGCTACAAAGAAAGATAAAAACTAATGAAGGAAGGATGAATCCTCAAGACCCCCCAAGGACAACTTCCTTCACCCAAAGCATCGATTGCAACTGAAGATAACGAGGCAATGCCAAAGGTTTAGTGAAGATGTCTGCAACCTGCTGATTTGTAGGAAAATACTCCAAGCTGAGAACACCATCCTGGATGAGCTGCCTGATGAAGTGCATGTGGATCTCAATATGCTTAGTAAGTTGATGCTCCACTAGGTTGTGAGAGATATGAAAGGCACTCTAATTGTTGCACCAAAGAGTAGTGGGATGAGTGGAATCGAATCCAAACTCAGTCATCAACTAACGAAGCCACAAAACCTCCTGACTAGCCAACACTGCACCTTGATACTCAGCCTTTGTCAATGATAATGCAATAACAGTCTGCTTCTTGCATGTCCATGCAATTGGACCAGAAGCAAGGCAAAAGAAAAATCCAAAGGTAGACTTCCAATCATTGACATCACCAACCCAATCTGAGTCAGTGAAGCCCACAATCTAAGATGCACCTGAAGTGTAGTGAATGCTGAAATGTGTAGTGCCCTGAATGTATCTCAAGATATGCTTGGCGACCTTCCAATGACTCTCATGAGGCTCCTGTGAGAAGCTAGAGAAAAGTCCAACCGCAAAGGAAATATTAGGAAGACTACATGTGTCAAGTACAAAAGACTGCCAACCAACTGTCGATACAAGGTAGGATCAACTGTAGGCGTGGTGCAACTGGTAGACAGTACAACACATGACTAGAATGGAGTAGGGGAAGGCTCACAATCAGCCATGCCAAACCTCTTAAGCAAATCAAGAGCATACTTCTATTGGAAAATGAAGATCCCCTCATAAGCCTGATGAACCTGAAGACCAAGGAAGTAATGCAAAAGACCAAGGTCGGTCATATCAAATCGCTCCATCAATGTTTGTTGTGTACTCTGAATCATGGAAGTAGAACTCACTGTGAGAATCAAATCATCCATGTAGAGCACAAGTATGAGTAGATCCTCTCCATATATCTGAGTATAAACTGTGGGATCAGAATGGTAGCGAGTGTAGTTGGAAGCAAGCAAGAAACTATCCATCTTCTCATACCGAGCCCGAGGGGCCTGTTTGAGACCATACAATGAACGTTGAAGCCTGCAAACAAGTGAAGAGTCTTGCACAAAACCTAGTGGCTGCTCCATATAGATCTCCCCATGAAGATATCCATGGAAGAAGGCACTCTTCACATCCATCTGATACACAGACCATCCCTGTGATACAACAATAGCAAGGACAAGGTAAATAGAATCCATCTTGGCAATAGGAGAAAAGGTCTCGGAATAGTCAATCCCTTCAACCTGAGAAAACCCCTTTGCAACAATATGATCCTTGTACTTGTCAATGGAACCCTCTGCTGCATACTTGGTACAATACACCCACTTGCATTGAACCAACTTTCTTCCCTTAGGAAGAGGTGCAAGATCCCAAGTATGATTCTTCATCAAAGAAGAATACTCATCAGACATATCACTATCCCACTATGGAATACTTGAAGCATCTAAAAAATTCTGAGGATCATCTGAAACAACGTGACTTAAAAGATTGATTCCTAAAGTTTGAGAATGAGTGCAGTGAGTGTTTATGGGATCACCAACAAGAGGATCAACCTCCTCAAGAGTAAGTCAGACCCATCGTGGCCTAGTGGCTGACTGAGGAGGAGGTGCATCAAGACCATCATCAAAATCTTCCTCAAGTAGCAAAGCATCGTCAACTGAAGAAGATTGAGTAGGTTGTGATGAAGAAGAAGTCGAAGGAGGATCTGAGTCGGTGAAGGTCTTAGTAAACTGAACATCACGTCAGAAATGAACCTCTCATGTGTTAAGATCAAACAATCTATATGCCTTCACATCCTCACAATAGCCAACAAAGATGTACCGCTTACTCTTCTTCTCCATGGATTTATGTCGACCATTCGGAATGAATGCCCAAGCCTCACTACCAAATACTCTGAAGAAGGATACATTGGGCTTGCAATGAGACCAAGCCTCCTCAAGGGTCATATTTCGCATTGCCTTGTGGGGCATCTGGTTCTAAATATAGTTCGCACAATTGACAGCTTCCACCCAAAAGGCGGGAGCCATGGACCTAGACTAAATCATACAATTGGCCATTTCCCTGAGAGTCTTGTTCTTTCTCTCCACCACACCATTCTATTGAGGAGTGTAAGGAACTATGTGTTGATGAAGAATACCATGCTCATTGCAAAAAACCTGAAATGCCTGATTGACATACTCCCCCCCATTATCTGTGCGTATCTATTGAAGAGAAAAACCTGACTGCTTCTCCACAAATGTTTTGAAGGTCTTGAAGTTGGTGAGGACTTCAATCTTGAGCTTCAGAAAATAGACCCATTTTCGGCGGGAAAAATCATCAATGAATGTGAGCACATACTTAGCCACTGAAAAAAAAGGAGTTGGGAATGACATGAGATCATTATGGACCAACTCAAGGGGTGTGGTTGCACGAGTAGCTTGACCCTTAGGAAAAGGATCTTGATGTTGCTTGCCAAGAACACAACCTTGATAAACACCATTCATGCAAGTGATCTTTGGAAGACCAACCACTAAGTTGTGTGCTTGCATCTGCTGAAGATATTTGTAGTTCAATTGCCCAAATCTCTCATGCCAAAGCTTTCTCATTGAATCAACATGAGCAATAAAACATGAACCCGATGAAGACTCAAATCCATCAAATTGATACAAATGGTTCTCATGATCAACTATCCCTGTAGCAACAACCTTCTCAGGATCTTGCAACTGTCTAATAGTCACATTATGTGGAGTAAACTCAACTATCTTCCCATCTCCATAATGAAAAATTTGATATATGGAAAGTAGATTCGCTGAAATATTAGGAACAATAAGAACATCCTCAATGCACCCATCTAACATCTAAATGGATCCTGTCCCCAAAACTGGAATCTGTGAAGAGTTCCCAACTACAATCTGAGAAGTAGAAGTATGAATAATGGAATCGAGAAGATCATGTGAATTGTTCATGTGATGTGAAGCACCTGAATCAAGAATCCAACTGTCTAAAGATGAATGAATGGCTTGTGTTGAAAGAGATTTCCCTTTGCCCATGGAAGAAGGCTTAGACACTGAAATGTTGTGCTTCTTCATAGCTTCCTCCAAGGCTTCTAATCTCTTAAAGCAACGAGTTGCATCATGCCCAATTTTTCCACAAAATGAACAAGGTTCTCCTTTCTTTTTCTTGGACTTGGAAGAAGAATCTCCAGAGGTAGAAGAAGAAGGAGATGGAGTGGAATTTTGATTGTTCTTCAACTTCGGTTTGGAGGGATTCTCACTACCTGAAGATGATTCTGCTTTGGGCTTCTTCTTGTTCTTTCCTTTACCCTTGGATGATTGAGCCATTAGAGCATGATTCTTAGAATTAGGTAAGGCATCCAACTAAATCAACTTGGCCTCCTCCCTAGTAAGACGCTCACAAAACAACTCAAATGAGGGCATTTTGTAATCTTTCCCCATGGTATCCATAGTTGAATAGAAAGTAGAAGAAAACACTTGATAAGGTCCTTTTAACTTAGACAAAATCAAGAAGATACATTCATCACTAGATTTATCTTGCCCACATCTTTTCAACTATGACAAAATCAACTTGAATTGTGCAAGGAAATCTTGAATTGAAGGAAATGCATTTGGAGAGAGTGATTGTAGATCTGCTTGAAGTTGCAAGACTTAGAATTGATTTGATTTTCCATACAATTATTCAATTTTATCCCAAACATTCTTAGGTTTTTTACACTCCGAAATATGAAACAACAAATTGTCAGATACATGTAAGCCAATAAGCCCTCTCGCTTCATTCATTTTACATCTATGGAAAATTTTTCCATAATCCCTTGTGAATTCAGGTTGTTTTGCATCTAACATTGGCCATAGACCCTTAGATTGTAACAATTGAGTCATTTTTAGCTTCCATGTATGATAATTGTGTGCAGTGAGTGGTTCAATTTGCCTTAGATCTGCCATGAACACCAAAAGAAAGAAGACAATGTGGCACTTAAATTGTTCCTTTCACCCCCCCAAAATGTATTAAAACTAATTTTGCAACCTCCCCAACAAATTACAATGAAATTTTTTTACAATTTTTACAAGTAACAAGCTCAAATCAACCGTTTATAACATACGGTGATTTTTACAATTTTTAGAAAAAAGAGCTTTCCAAAATTGAAAATAGAGGTTACAAACAGATTCCTTACGATTTTCTGAGCAATTTCAAAAAAAAATTTGCCAAATTTTGAATTCGTTTGCAAAAGTTACGCCAAGAACAAGCAATAAATGCACTTGTACCTTCAAGCTAAGAAAACTAGCATAAAATGTCAAAATCTGGAAAAATCACCTACACCACTGCAAAGTTCGTCGAACTAGCTTTTCGACAATATCTTGTTTGTGAAAATCCGACTCCCTCGCGAAAAGTTATGCAAAATTGGAAAAAAGGCCTAAAAAAAGGCACCTTCAATGCAAAATAGGAGCAAAAATTGCACACTAACCAAGCGCAAAACTCTAGCCCCCACGGGCTAGCTCCTAGTCACCCACGTGACCACATCCTAGGCTGGGGAAAAACTCTAGGCACTTTGCTAAAACTGCTAGTGGTTAGCAGGGTCCTGGTCACATGCACCGTCTTCTCTCTAGCGGTTAACAAACAATCGCGGTCTGAGTGTAGCGGTCGCTATTTGAAGAGACCCGTCACGCTTATTAATAACCACCCACCTGGTGGTCTGAAGACTGTTGGGCGGATATGTGAAGCGACTGACCAAACAAAAAACATCGACCACTATGCGGTGACCGGTGAAAGAAATGGCAGTGGGGTGTGGGGGAGTTGGCTAGTGGGCTGGCAACTTTGTAGGACAGCCCTGCAATATTAAAGTCATCCAAGCCAAAAAAAAATAGCTAATTTTTCAATTAATATATATGTCGACCAACTAAAAAAGGATGCCCAATATAATATTTAAAATGCCTGATTTAATAATAAAAGATGGATGAAAAACAAAAAATTATAGATTATAACAAAAAAGAATTTATTCTACAAAACCGTACCATCAACCTAGGGGCCGTACGGCCTCTGGGTAAAATTTTTTTGCCCCAAAATCAACTTTTACCAAATATAAGCAAATTATATATCAAAAAACTTAGAAACGACCACCTGGATGCAATGGAAGGCTTAGTTTTTTCCCAAAATGCTCTTGTAAAAAGTTGTTTACCAGATCTGAGCTCCAAACCCTTCTTTGCCAAAGTTGCAAATGGTGACGAAATTGAGTGAAACAAAAGCCAATTTTGACTTTTTCCAGCCTCCTATATGCAATGGGACAGCCTAAAATACTGCCACTATAGCCAAAAGCGCTGCAATCACCAGATCTCACCAAAAATGCATACATGCAATATAGGATACAAAAAACTCAAATCATAATAGAAATTGATGGAAACTCTCTAATAAAGAAATGGAAGAGGCTTGCTAGATTCAAAGCTCTGATACCATGTTGAAGTGATCAGCCCAAGATCTTCAATCTGCAACACCAAAGAACCTCCACAAGAGATAGAGAGAAGCAACAATGGAAGATGCTATTCCACCAAACAAAGATTGCAATATGATACAATATGATCAATGCAATACAATACAACGCTATGCAAAATATGCTAGAGATTCCTTGCTTATAAAGGCAAGGATGAGAGATAGGATAAGAAAATATCATGACAAGTGTCTTAATCCTATCACATGAGACAACTAACTCATAACTACCTACGAAAGTGTAAAGTCTAGATAAGACAACTAAGACTTCTAGAAGATACAACTAATATCCTAAGTAAAATTAACATGTGAATTAAGTCCCCTAAGTCCCTAGTAAAGGAATAAACTAGGTACAAGACTTATTCACACCAACACATAGCATGATCAATTCTTCACGCGAACCTCTGAAACTTCTGGTAGATGATCTAGATACTCTCAACAATAAACCCTTTAGTCCACAACAACTGATTTTCAATGTACAAAACAAAACACCTTCATGACCCTCACTGTTACACTAGCAACCTGCAACTCTTCCTTTAACAATTTTCTCAATATCCTCAACATATACAACCTTCAATACAATAATGCTAATAGTGTTGACATCAATGACAACCACATATCAACAACACAACCACAACATCCAACTTTCTAATAACTAGTTAAAAAAAAAAGATTCTTTATCTTATTTATTTTCATTAAAAATAATAACAATAAATCCACAGTTAAAAAGATCATTCTAATAACCAGTTACAAAAAAGACAGATTATTATTGTATTGATTTCCATTAATAATAATAACAGTAAACCCACTATTGAAATCCATTTATATTTATTTTAGTGGTCATTAACACATGATGGAACACCACCTCCTGGACCTCCATAATATATATAATTAGACAAGTATTCATTTTGAATAGAATAAGCCTTTATGTCATAACATTCTGGATGAGTTGCAATGAATAGTGTATCCACATTTGATATGGCATTACCAAAAAAATCAGACAGTTGCATTTTTCTGATATATGCTGCTTTTTAGTAGCCTCCATTAGCAAAACTTCCACTACCCATCTGTGTTTTTGTATGTGGGATCCCTGGCCTATCCACCATAAATGCAACTTCTCCTCTAAAATCAACTTTCCTTGTAGAGAAAGTCAAATATTTAAACATAAAAGGAGGTCAATGACCCACTAAACTGGTTCCCACATATAAGGCACACACAACATTCTCACCTCTAGTTTCCTGAACATTTCAAAGCTTCAAATAACATTGATAAAATTGCTCTATTTTATCCTTATATACTTCTACTTACTCTCTTTATGGTTATAGACATTTCCATTTGCTTTTGACCCAATTGTGATATGGATAAAGATGGAACTGGTATTCTAGGATATATTTTGCCTTCCTACACAAATCCTGGGCAGTTCAAATTATAGCAACCTGTGACATTGTAGCCATCAACCTACACCAAGAAAATAGTATATTACTAGCTGTCATAATCAATTTATAGTTAATAAATTTGTTATTAAATGTTTATTAAAGATATTTGATTTTCAGAGTTCATATTGATGAAAGTTTCTTTTTTTTTGGATTAAATTGTGTGTGATTTGTTTGTGGATCAAACTTTGTGATCTATCATCACAATGAGAAAGAGCTAAAAGATAAAAATGGGTGCTTACAGACCAAGGCAAGCTAAAAAGGAAAAAAGAAGAGGGGGCCAAAGGGGGTTGCATGAGATACTAGATAATATAGACATTACTGTTAAAAAATCAATAAATTCGTAAGAAAATTTACCGTATATAATATAAAAAATCTAGGCTTGTCATCATTCCACATTTGTGGATAAACCTGTAGCCACCACATCATAAATAATGGTTGTATAAACATTTAATTTACTACAAAAGTTTTAATTATCTCACATGAATCTAATTTGTGTAATGCACTACATAATGTATATTTAGCCGATAGGCTATATGTTGTTTGAAGTTTTAGCTGTCTCACACCGGAAACAGCTAGTTGTGAAACAATTTCCTGGTGGTTGTTTACTATTTGTCCTTCAGGGCTTGCATTTAATTTTCAGATCTCTGAATCAAATCGGATTTCTGACTCACATTCAATATGCCAAATCAAATCATATTTTTGACTCATTTAATATGTAGCTCTCTGAATCAAATCACATTTCTGTGAACCCTAAAACCCTAATTTTTACATTTTCTAGATAGATTGAAGCAGCGGTTGTTTTATAGATAGATTGAAGAAATGACTGTAAGAAGATTGGTTTTGGTTCATCTAATTAAAAAAAATCTATTGTGGTAGGGCTTCTTCAACTTTTCCTGCAAACTGCCCATTTTTTCTCATTGGCATCGTTGACAAACAACACAATTTATGCATAATCTTAAGGTTAGTCACTTGCCATGGTCTCGGTGAGTTTTATTTTCAGAATCTGTATGTTGCTGATGGTTTATTTGTTCGCTTTTATTTTAAAGCATTCACATAGATGTTGATTTAGTGTAAATAAGGGTTCCTATGACAAGCTTGGTTCTGCATATGTATACAAGAATATACATGTTCATTGTCGGGCTTTGGTTACTATTCTTATTTCATTATTATTCAAATGACACTACATCTGCATACCCATGATTATCAAAACTATAAAAGTATGTATAGAAGCTGAAGCAACTTAAAACTATTTGGGATGCAAGAGAATTTCTTAATCAGCCGGTAGCCTTTGAACCAATCAGATGAATCTACCCTTTCATAACCTGGAGGACACACACCTAGGCTCTGGGATATATACTATGTGTTATATTTTTTTGCATTTAGTATCCCATTTCTTTCTCAGGAAAGGGTATAGGGAACTTTCGTAACAAAATAAATAAATCAGCAAGATACAATTTTTTTGTGCATACTGTACAAATATTTTTAACATGATTTTATCATTTGCAGAACAACAGTTTATTAAAGGAAAGAATTCAAACAATCTCATCGTAGTTTCATATAAAATTTTATTAAGGCCGCAGTGGTACATTATAAGAATATTTTCTGGTCCACTTTTTGTTTACTGTTAATAGATTGAGGCAATGGTTGTAGGGAGATTGTATTTGGTCCATCTCATTTAAATAAGTTATGTTGTGCTAGGGCTTCGTACATTTTTCCTGCAAACTCTATCCATTGTTTCTCATCAGTATTGTTGACAGCACGACATGATTTGTGCAGAATCTTAAGGTAATTCACTTTCCATGGTCTCAGTGAGTTTTATTTTTGAAATCTGCATGCATCCCTCATCACTTTTTTGTTTTGTAAAACAATTCTATTGTTATCTGTTAAATGAAAGCATGGTTCTCCAGTCCTCATGCTAAGAAAAACAACAAAATTGAATTCATATCTACCATTTTGCAAGAGCCCCTGTGAAACATCACTTGAGAGATACCATTATACTGTCAATAAATGTCGTTGTCTATGCAGCCATCAGACTGCACATTTGACTGTGTTTATTAATTTAT
Source organism: Sequoia sempervirens (assembly GCA_007258455.2). NCBI lineage: Eukaryota > Viridiplantae > Streptophyta > Pinopsida > Cupressales > Cupressaceae > Sequoia > Sequoia sempervirens. Next base: position 10,752 of record VDFB02146669.1, read on the forward strand.
TAAAAATAAGAATTTAATGTATTTTGTATTTTCAATTAATTAACAAATACAGTCAAATGTGCAGTCTGATGGCTGGATAGACGTTGCCTCAATAAATGAGGTGCAAAAAATGCTCTATGAATCTTAAAGTGCTAGTTTGATTCATTATAGTGCATAGACCTTTGTTTGATGTGACTAGCAAAATGCATTTTAATAAGCAACTTTTCCATTTCCAAGCAACTATCTATTCTTGTATCTCTTTATTTAGTCTATGAGTGTTGTATATCCGTGAAGCCACTTCCTTGATAGTCATCGACCATTTTGTGCCTCTCATATGGTAAAACCCTAGTTCTAGGGTTTCAGGCAAGGATAGAAGCCTCTTAAGAAGTCATAGAGCCATCAACAAAAGTTGTATTTACATTGCAAGAGATTCACCAACAATAATGCATGAGTTTGCTTCCCCTTTAATTGTGTTTATGATTGTGTTATCATATCATGATATCGATTAGCTTATAAGGTAGCAATCTTTCTTATGTTTTGTAGAGTCTTGTCTTCTTTACCTTTGTATGTTTAAATTAGTGGTCATTATTTCTTTAAGGTTCTCCAAACTACATTGTGTCCAATATTTTTGCATTGTTGGTCATATTTGATATGATACTAATTTGGTTATATTATATCTACATATTTCCTTTGTTCATTTTTGTCTTTGCCATGAGTTGTATCCATGTTGAGGCTGGAAAAGGTGTATGCACAAGCAACCATGATTTTCTAATGTCAGTCACAAGATTTATGATTATTCCATTGAAGAAACAAAATCTCTATTTTTTTTTGTCATGATCATATCTTGTTCAATCAAGTTTCATGCAAGAGAACAAGGATGTGTCATTCATTGTGGTTATGGTTATTTAGCATGTAATAATCTACTTTGTAGCATCTTTTGCATGTTATATGGTCTCTTTCTTAGTTTTGTCCATTGCAATTTATGATTACTAAGCACTAAAACTCAGTAGTTGTACTTTTCTACCATTCATTATTGTTGTAATTTTGGACATATAATTGTCTAATACCAACTTCATATAATCTTTATTGTCTTAAGGTCTGAGCTATTGCTAGATTCTCTAGCCCGACTTGTAGAACAAAGAACATGGTTGTGGCAAGAGGTTTAACAAGCTTTGTTGAAGGTGTATATATTTACACAATGCGGGCAGTTGGGGGCACCGATGAATTACAGGTTGCTATTGACACTTTTGAAAAGTAGGAGAAGTAGAAAGATTTTTTAGGTACTGTTGTAAAATCAACACGAACCTCAAAATGTATTTCTAAACATTTGATGTAATCTCAATCTTGATTGCTTGTCAAGTGAGATTGTTATTGCTATGGTTAACCAAATTATGATAAAAAAGAGATGGTGTATATTTTTAAAATATATTACTTGGGATTTTTTTTTTCTTATTTTGGAGAGATAGAAAAAGTGTTTGCATATAGTTTTAGAATCAATATAAACTTGAATATATTTCCAAACATTTGATATGTACTTGGCATCTTGTTACAAAAGATCCAAATATAGTTATTGATTTATTAACATAATCAAATAAATGAACAACCAAATTTTTTTTCCAAGCTCATTTCATACATTCATAAGGAATCATTGACTACAAAATCTTCAAAATATTTCTCTACTGGTGTAACCCTTGCATTCCCTTCTACTGCAAGTGCTAGTATACTTACATGCAATCTAGCTTCCATAGTCTCTAGTACAGGATCTTGATTAACAATCCATATTTGACTAAGGCTGAAAATTCCACCATTAGAAGTATTGACATAAGGGTCCCATATGTTGAAGAAGGCTTGGGCTTTGTAGATTTCCTCGGCTTCACTTGAAGCAAACACCCACTTCACAATAAAAACCCAAATATCAAAAAAAAAATTGGGCGTATGTCAAGGAGTATTGATAACATAAATAAAACAAGTATTGAAATACATGGATCTCATTATGTTTTATAAATTAGAAGATTGGTATTATGAATTAAACTAAAGTGAGTAAATTTTATTTTAGAATCTTTCTTGTCATTGGCTTTATCAAGGATATTGCACACTACAAAGATGATTATTTCTGTTTCTCCCAGTTTTACATAAATAAAACAAGTATTGAAATACATGGATCTCATTATGTTTTATAAATTAGAAGATTGGTATTATGCATTAAACTAAAGTGAGTAATTTTATTTTAGAATCTTTCTTGTCATTGGCTTTATCAAGGATATTGCACACTACAAAGATGATTATTTCTGTTTCTCCCAGTTTTACATAAATAAAACAAGTATTGAAATACATGGATCTCATTATGTTTTATAAATTAGAAGATTGGTATTATGCATTAAACTAAAGTGAGTAATTTTATTTTATAATTTTTCTTGTCATTGGCTTTATCAAGGATATTGCACACTACAAAGATGATTATTTCTATTTCTCCCAGATTTGGAGACAATTTTTCCAGGAGTGGTAAAAAGTATATAAAAATTAAGGATGATGGGATTGTATTAAAATAATATTTAAATGTTAAAACAAAATAAATCATAAATATTTTAAAAGAAGTTAAAATTTTTAAAAATAAATAAATAACAATTCATTTATTTTGAAATTTATTTAATGCATTGATAATTATATGATATAAGTATTTACAAGAAAATAAGTAGACATTCATAGTATACAATAAAAATTATTATAAAAGATAATAGAAGTCAAAACATAATGTAAATTCAACTTTAAAATTGTCAACCTTATCACTCTTTATCATCCAACCTATCAATCAATCTAAATAGAGGCTCTCTATGTTACAATCTACAACAGCCTATCTGGATTTTATCCTGTTTCACCACCTTAAGCCTACCTAGGGTTTTGAGAATTTACACAACCTTCCCTTATCAATAAGTAGCCTGCATAATGTGAAGGAAAAAATACCACTAACTTCCGCCAGACGTATTGGAGAAGAACATAACAGTATGTTACCTATACTTTTGTTTCTTATTTATTTTATGTTTACTATTTCTGTTATCTGCATTTGTTATGATTTACATTTTTGTTTTTTATTTATTTTATGTTTACTATTTCTGTTATCTGCATTGTTATGATTTTACATTTTTATAGTAATGATAGCAGTTATGGTCATAAATTTTCACTTCTACTTTTTACTACATTTTGTTTAACTATTTTACTTCTTTTGCTCAAACTAAGAATCTGAGGAATAACCAGGGCTATGGTACTGGCTTAGAATGTTTACTATTGGACTATTTAATTTTTCACTTTTGGTTTTTAACTTTTCCTGCTGCAGTACAACACTTTGTAAAATATAATTCATTTTCACATTCTGCAAAATTAGAAATAAGCAAGAGCTAAAACCTCATAAAATTAGAAAACACCCTTAAACAAATGTTGCAGCAGAAGTAACCAACAATTTTCATTTGCTGTGAGGATCATAACGAGATTCATAAACACTAAACACATTCTCAGGAACGAGGAGTGACAATTTTTCAACATAGATAAGCATCTATTTCCACCTAAACTCAATTAGACTGTACAACATATAATTATCAACATTAGGCATAGATTTTGTCCCACACTCAGCTCCCTTGACCAAAGCTTTTTGTCACATTTTTAACTCCTCTCACCAATAGCTTTCTAACTCTTTTTGCTAAAGCATCACTTCTTTCATCCATGGCTTTTACCTGCAACAAGATAACGTTATGTTTAGTGGACTCAACAAACTATTCATATAATCTTACTTTTTTGTGTGTCTTTTGTCAGACGATGTAACAAACATAATTGGGATCCTCAAATTAGTATCTTTTACTGTAATATAAGCTCAGTATGAGTGAAAAAAAATTGAAGCTAGCAATGATCAGACAAGACTTTTAATGCAAAGCAAATTACCAAAACAGGTTCAAGCCTAGCATCAAAAAAACCGTAGTTTTGTAAAAAAATCATTAACTGCATAGACATCTGATAGCTTACCATATGATGTATAGCCAAATGGGGGTGTTGTTCCTTATAGAGAAGGACCTATTGATTATACATCTAATAGCTTACCATATGATGTGTAGCCAATTGGGGGTGTTGTTCCTTATAGAGGACTTATTGATTATTGGTAAGGAATGAGACAAGGCCAGGCACTAAGGAGGGCAATGATTTTGGCAGTTAGGAACGTCATAATTTCCTTTCTTAAAAATTACAACAGGGACTGAGTTTGTCCTACTCGGGAATTAGCTATACGATTTGAGATTTGGTGGATGAGAGACTATGATTTTAAAATAAAAGAAACATTTCTTGTTTATAAGATTTATATATTTCTAAAGCATGCTTACATTGCAGAATACTATCTTTTAACAAGCTAAAGTACAACTATTAAGAGCTTTTAGGCTTGAGCATCCTTGGATTTTTATAGCCACAAAAGTACTATACCCTGTTTTGAAAGTTGCACCTGCATTCTTTGCCTCTGATCCCTCTAAGATAATTCTTCACTCCGGAATTGTTGGACTCTGTGACTAACTCATCATGCATTCTGCAGCATGTGATTATTACTGGTTGGAGTTTTGTCCTAATGAATTTGGATTCAATTGTACAAGTTTTGAGGGTAATCTTTGTTTAGAGTTAGACTGTATGTTCATGGTGCACACTATTTCTTAAATTATTTTATTACATTTTTGATGTTATATGTGATAATATTGTTGGTTTATTGGGTCTCTATTATGTCAAGAAGAGTACAAAATGCAAGATATTGTCCTGTTTTTTTTGTTTCTTAAGAAGTTGGATTTCTCAATCTTGTTTATTCAATTTTGTGAATGCTGGTATGAGTAACTATGGGTTTGTTCTACATATATATTTATATATCTCGATATGGGTTTGTGATAACATATATATTTCTATATCCTGGTTCAAGCCCAAAATCAGCATACCAAAATGAAGAGGAATATTACACTCAATCTTGTTGATGCATTGATTTTTGATGACTAAATGGACCGATTGTGTAACCAACTGGTATGCATTCTTTCATACATATCTATTATGTCTTTTACCTTTGGGAAAATCTTGTGGAATGACACTTACAGCAATCCATTTATGATTTTTTTCTTTTATGGATTTTCTATTTTTAGAATATTCTGTACAACTGAGGCACTTATCCTTAACTTTTAAGAGTAATTCAGCAAGGTCAGGAAATTTGGCATTCACAAGCTGCTGATTCAGGACAAAGCAGTCGAGGGTTACATGGTTCTCTAGATAACTTCTCAACTAATAGGTGGGCAACAGGGGCTAAGGGTTTAGGAATACTGCTCTATCTTTATCTTTGTTTAAAAAATATTGGTGTTGGTATGGTTTGGAACTGCTTGGGTTTAGGTTATTCTTCATTGAGATTCAAAACACTACATAGTTTGGGTTTGAGATGTGTTATTCTTCGAAAAAGTTAACGTGATTTATTGAAAATTTCTCACATTTTGATTTGAGTTTTTCTGGAGTAATGTGGGGATTAGGGGTTTTGGGTTTCTTTTTGTTTGGATAATAAGCTTTCTATATGTCGTGTTATGTATGATGATTGTTATTCTTGAAATAGAGTTTGGATTATAGATATGATGTGGTAGGGTTCACATTTACTTGGATTGTCCTCTATCTTTTGGCTATTATATATTTGGTTTCTTGTTAATCCATAAATATGAGGATTACGAATTTCTTTTGTTATGTGTGTCATTTGCTAGGTCTCTACTCAAAATTGTACAGTTCTCATTATTTATTGATTTTCACCTATTTTGGACTTTTGCATGCAGATTGCTGGTGGGAAATCTTCATAATTTTTGGTTGATTATCCTTAGAAGTGTCTTGAGCATAGTGGCTGTGGTGTGGAAAGCTGCAGAATTTCAATATTGAGACAAATAAGAAAGTCGTTTAGAAAGGCTGTGCTCTTCTGATCATTTCGTAACCTTCATAGCAGCACTTGCTATTATTCACTATGCTTTGCTATTGTCAGAATTCTATAATGAAATAAGGCTCTTTGTTGTGAATATCATAGTAGTATAAAGGGAGTAAACATTATTTTTATCTCTTCGGGGGTTTTAAAAAATAAATATTTGGAAAATCTTGATGGACATTTTTTTACCTTTTTATTATTTTAAAGTTTCATTTTTTAAAATATTTTTTCACATTTGATGTATGGGATATCCTTAAATCTGAAGGATGACCAGGTATAGTTGGGACAGTAGGGATGTGCCCACCAAGATCCCAAACAAGTCTTGGTGAAAAACTGATTAATATAAACAAAACAAAATTTTAAGAAAGAACGCATGTAGAGTTATTGACAAAAGCATTAGGTTTTAAACCAAAAAAATGTTTGCAGAGAACAATGTCATACAATTTCTATTTTCATTAATAGAGACATAATACATAGATCTGTGAAAGAAGGGTGGAAAAACACACCTCATGCACAAGGGATGAAGGCTTATGAACCATCGTTGTTTTATCCCCCTTTAAAAAAGCAGCCACAGATCCAAATCGTTTAACCTGCTCATATGTAACCTCCATAACACCGATAGTCCCTTCTGGACAGGCCTTCTCTGAAGTATTTGCTATCACAACGTCCTTCTGCCAGTAGACCATTTCATATTAGCTTTCTAGACATCTACCAGAAACTAATTCTAAAGCTCAATCAAATCAAGATGCAATGATCTTTAATACTCAATCATTCCTTCCTCCCATTGAAAAATGAAGGATGTTGGTTGTCATACTTTAGTGTGCTTGTGTTTCTTGTCCCGGAGGGATATCTGATCTTCGTAATTTATGCAGCGTATTCTGTCTCCATTCTCATTCTGAAAATGACAATCATTTCACTGAATTTTTCAATAAAAAGTGATAAAATTTTGATAATGAATCATTGAATGTGATCTAAATTAAAAAATATATTTTCTAAATAAACAAAATAACAAGAAGCATTCATCCCAAGACTAGTGTCAAATGAAAATGAAAAAGACATTAAAATTCAATTAACAAACAAGCTGAATGTAAACAGGAGAAAGAAAAAGATGAATATAGAATGACCTGATACTTATGCACTGCAGGGGGGTTGACGTAATCTATATATTCTTCTATGCTCATATCTCGCAATTCATCTGATAATGTGAGAACCACCAAGGACATAAACAATACCAAACGAAATATCAAACAATATCTCTCAAAGGCCATAGCCAGAGTAAGGTATCAACAACTATGTTACCAAACCGCAACGGCAACGGCAACCTGACGAGAAGGGAATTTTAAGGATTGCATATAAGAACCCGATTTTATATGCATATATATTTTCAAGCAGATTATTATAAACTAAATTAGACCTCTGTTTACACCACTCGCATGCTGCATGCATAAAAAAAGGACATTAATTCTTCTATTTACACCATTCCAGCCTCTATTAACGCACCTACCCCCTTCTTACTTTCTCGAAAGCAGCCAGTTATATGTTCAGACTTCAGTGCAACCGTTCTCATGCAACACAGCCAGTTCGAAACGGCATAATTTTTTTTCAGTTTAACGGAAGTTTGAGAACTCCCCGCAACGGCGAGAAACGGAAGTTTAAAACGTGGATGAACAATAGTTTACCGTTAAATTATGATGGTGGGATTCTCAACAAATTCTCCTCGATTCATCTTCTACATTGCACGATGTGAAGAAATATATATTTTTAATTATAGAATGCTGCACTTGGAACATTCCAATGAATAAGAATTTTATTGTTTTTTTAAGAAATAAAAAGATAATGATATATTGTTTTTTAAGGTAAAATTATATATTTTTAGCATTTATGTGGGATCGATTTTAAAAATACAAGACAAAAATAGTTTAAATGAATTCAAGCTTGAATATCGATAAACATAAAAAAGTCATTTAGCGGTGAGAGTAACATTGATATGAGGTGGATCATGATCATCTGGTTTACCCCAAATGCCAGGGATGAAACTATCATCAATAGACCCCCAATCAATGAGAGTACCATCATCCTTTTGTCTTCCTCTACAAGCTAAACACAAATAGGAAAAATAACTAGCCCCAAGTTAGGAAACTTGTTAGAATTTGGCCAACCAAGAGCACCATGCCCATGAGAAGAGATGGAAGGATGGCGAAAAGGAATTGAGACCAATCATAGGCTTCATGATCCTTGGAGCTTTTTAATATTTACTTCTTTGATAGTTTTCTATAATGAGGTGTGTAACAAAGGAATCTAATTAAAGAGAACAATTTTGGTTGAACTAGGAGTTGACTTTTAGAAAAGAGATCACAAATCATTAGAAAATTTTCTAGAAGGAACATGTTCAATGTAGATTCATAGAATCTTGTTCCAACCAAAGGAAAATCATGTTTAAAGATAAGGCTTCTTTTATTTGCATGGATTAAAGATTTTTATATATAGGAAAGTTTCTAAAGGGAGCCCTATGTAAGAGTTATAAGTATCTAATTTGATATTTTGATTCTTCGAAAAAATGATCAAGGTTCTATTGTTAACTTGGAGAGAATTTCCTTCGTCATTTAAACCTATCAAAATATTTACAATGGTTTATGGCTATTTTGGTAGCCATACAAAAGATCATGTGACTAGAAGGATGAAGCAAGATTGAACTAACATGTGAGAAGTGAAAATGATAAGACTTAGTGGAGATAATCATATATTGGTGTTAGTTCTAAAGTGTCTATTCTTGGGATATCCTACAAAAGGACAAGGAGTTGAAACCATTTCAGGTAGTACTTTGTGAGTTGTGAATGTGATATAATTGAACACACTAATTCTTATATTTGCATTTAAGTATGTTTTCATTCTATTTTTAAAAATAAATATTCAATATTTTTAGGGAATTTTGGGCTATCTTATGGAGAAAGATAGATAAGAGATTGAAAAGAAGCCTATATTTCATCTTAAAGTGGTGGGAAAATGGACGAGGTCAAAAGAATTGTGGTATTACTCATACAAGGGCGCAACTATCTAGATATAAGAATATCAAATTAATTCTTAATATAGTTTCCATCATTCAGAAAACAATAGAGTTATGCATTACACAAAATTCACAAAAAATATGGTGATAATGGTATTCAATCTCATTCAGAATCAAGTAAATTCATCTCAAAACTTTAAAAGTAGCAATTTAATATTGAGCCAATAATAAATAAGGGCATGGTCATCATAATAAAAAATACACTTTTCAGGTGGTTGATAGGGTATGGATTTATTCAAGAGAAAACAAAGGATGCAAGGTAAACAAATAATCATTTGACAGTGCGATATAGACCATATATCATATTATAAAAAAATGAATTGAAGAGAAGTCTAAACTGTAACTTGATGTAGCTTCTTTGAAGATTACACATTTAGTATTCAACCATAAGAAGTTGCATACTTGTGAATTCTCATTCCATATTGTAATGCATGCCCTAAAATAGAACCCAATTTTTTTACCATCACAAAGATTACATTAAATCAAGAGATTATGTACCAACATAGTTTCAATGATCTCTCTTACAAGATATCATCACTTGGATTTAAGCCAATTACAATATATAATACATGAGAACATTTCATTTATAATTACAAGGTGAAATCTTGTATAACCTAAATCCTCTAGTTGCACCTATCTAGAGAAAAAGATAAGATGAACTCAACCATAGATAGAATCCGAGCTATCTATACCATCCATAAGCAAGGCCTAAATTGGTTAAGAAGATAAACCACAAAAAACTAGTGATAACAAACTAATATCTCACACAATATAGTACAAAAAAATCATTCAATCAATAAAATTGATTCAAATCCAATAAGCTCCTTAATGTTCAATAGGTTCATTTGATTCATCTAGTTAATTTTTCACTAGTTATTTCCTTAATGTTCAAATGGATGGTCATTTGGACACAAATTCCACACAAAGATTTCAATTCCATCCTATAGTTCAACCCATTCTTACCATTGGGTTGCTTTACCCATCATAATATTCATCTCACTTTCCACTTTTAGCTTTAGTAACAAGTTTAGTTTCATTTTTAGATACAATATGGTGAAAGCACAATAGTGTGTCCCACTTTTTAGCTTTATTGGGACACAAAATCTATATTTTTTATCACTCAATAGATTTAATCAATTATATCAAAAAAATTGTCAAAAATTTAAAGATGATGTGAATTGGTATATACATATATATTAAAAATAATTATTTCTATCATTTTTTGACAGTTTTGATCATTTTTTAAAAAAAATAATTTATTTTTTTAGTGAGTGACATTTTACCATAATGCATAACTTTTATTACAAATAGATATTTCTAAGATTTGTCGGAATTGAATTATTTTGATTCAGGTAAGCAAGGATATCAAAAGGGCCCAAACCCTTGAACAATTAGAGGAGAAAAACAAAGGAACCACAAAAAGAAATACAACCAAAGAGGTGAATAGATCAATTCTCACAAGGAGTGAAACAAATATTGGTAAATAACAATAAAACCAATAGAACATAAATGATTTTTACTGGAGCAAAGAACTAGGACCAAGGTTTGAAAGGAACCTAAGACATTAATATAACAAAACCCCAAAGAAAAAGCAAAAAATCAATAGCAAAACAGGCCTAAAAGGACCCCAAAAATCCAACAAAAAGCAACAAAACTAAAAAAGCAAGGATGTTGAACAAGCACTCAAGGTGGTTTGAATCTAAATCTCATTAAAGGGCACTGAATAGGAGTAGGATCGAGATGGAAGGTCATGCCAATTTTTGAAGGATACATCTCAACAAAAGGACTCTCAAACATAGCTTCTAAATTTCTTTCAACCTTGTAGGATCCTCTAACCGCATCATTATGGGTCTTCTCAATGAAAATCTTAGTACTATTTGGATCCTGAGTCATAATTGTTAGATTTGGCTATGGAAATAACCACCCAAGATCTAGAGGCCAAATGGAAAGCACACAGAGATCAATATGAAATGCTCAAGATTGCAATGAAATTGAATATCTTGAAATTGATTTACAAATTAGAACCCCTTAGATATATGGCCAAGGTGAGACATGGGATTGTACAAGATCATGACAAGTGTCTTAATCCTATGACATGAGATAACTAGTTCTTGAAAAAAAAGTCAAAAATATAAGATCTAGACAAGACAACTAAGTCTTCTAGAAAGAATCCTAGGACCCAAGTAAACTTAACATGTGAATAAGTCCCCTAGTAGGAATTAGCTAGGTGCAAGACTTTTATTCACACTAACACCCCCCTCAAGTGCAACTTAGGGATTATAATATTATGTAAATAATGCAAAGATGGAAGGATAGTTCCCAACTACTAGGCCATTTTAGGTACCTATGTACAAATGCAAATGAAATCTATCACAAATGGAGAAAATGAGAAAACCCAATGGGACAAAACTCCTCCCCAAAAGAGATGAAAATAAAATAGTCTTAATGATGCGTGAGAGGGAAAAGACCCCATGCAAGGAAAAAGAACCCCCCATAAGAGAGAAGATGAAGAGAGGCTGTGAAACCTCCGTCAATGGTGAATCTCTTGCAATGGTAGAAGCTCAACATTGAATGTTGAAGATGACCCAATCTTGCCTAACAACATTCCTCCACTTAGGAAGAAAAAAAAAACCATGATGATATGTAGGATGCCTTCCATTCTTGAAAGGAATATGTGGGAAGAAGAATGATATGTGATGCCTCTAAAATATGCTCAAGTGCCTCCATGTCGATGTTGAAAGCTTACACACTCCAAACAAGTGTTCTAGGCTAGCACACAGTTGAAGATGTCAAACCAGAATCTCCTAGAGATAGATGTAGAACACTTTCCAAAGATAAGTATGCCTCCTCTAAAGAAAAATAAGCCTCCTCCAAATGTTGTCCAAAAGTATCCACTCATGTCAAGCTGCAATTTGAGTGATCATGTAGAGAATGAACAAGAGGGTCAAAGTGTTCCCTCATAACAACTGAAGAAGAATCATCTTCATCAAAGAGAAGAGAAGAGAAGGTTCTATGTCTTCTAGTACTTGGTTCACCCTTTTAGTTTGTCCATCTGTTTCGGGATAATTGTCTGAAATTATATTTAACTCAATCCCAAGTGCAAAGAATAAGGTTTTCCAAAACCTAGAGGTCACACAAGCATCCCTATCTAAGACAAGTTTCCCAAGAATACCATGCAATCTTAGAAACACCTCTTGAATGAATTTTTGACCTATGTCAGGAGCTCCATTAGTTAAATTCCTAGGTATAAAATGTGCTACCTTAGTAAGCTTGTCCACTACCACTAAAATGGCACTGTTCTTATCCCTTGACATGGGTAATCCTTGTACAAAGTCCATACTAATGACTTTCCACTTACTTTCTAGAATATCATGTGGATACAATAAGCCTATAGGGTGATGTTCAACTTTCACCCTTTGACATGTTCTAAGGATCTAGCCACAAATCTAGCAGCATCCCCTTTCATCCCCTTCCAAAAATATAATGGCTTCACATTGTCCAACATTTTTGTCACACCTGGATGTCCAAAGTATAGTGCTTCATGAACTTCTTTCCACACAAGATTCCTTAACTCCTCAGAGTTAGGAAGATATATTCTTCTTTTAAACCTTAACAATCCATTAGGTTCAAAGTGAAATCCCTCATACCTTGCATCTTGCAGATTGTTTGTGAGTGCTTGCTTACCTTGCTCATAGTACTCATCCTCCTTTCCTTTTTGTAACACTTTTCCTTTAAAGTTGGTTTGGATTCTCACCATATAGGCGATATCCTACCTATGAATTAAGGCATCGGCAACTCTATTCTCCTTTCCCTTGATGTAGTTGATATTGAACTAATAATCAAATATCAACTCCAACCATCTCATTTTCTGTGCATTTAGATTGGTTTGGGTGAACAAATATTTCAAACTATGAAGATCGGTCTTCAACTCAAAAGGCTTTCCCAACAAATAGTGCCTCCACATTAGCAATGTGTGAACCACTGTTGTTAACTCTAAGTCATGAGATGCATAATTTCTTTCATAGGGCTTCATATTTCTTGATTCATAAGCTATAACTTTCCCTTCTTGCATCAAGACTCCACCTAAGCCTTCACCCGACGCATCTATGATGACAGTGAAGTCACCATCAAGATCTGACACCTTCAAAATCAAAGCAGTAGTTAACTTCTCCTTGATTATATCAAATGCTACTTTGAATTTTTCCATCCACAAAATTTTTACCTTTCCTTTGTAATGAAGTAATAGGAAGTTATATCCTAGAAAAATTTGCAACAAACTTCCAATAGTAGCCTGCCAAACACATAAAACTCCTGACCTCAAGTACATTCTTAAGCACTGGCCATTCTAACACTACCTTTATTTTGGTTGGGTCAACTGAAATCCATTTAGTTGAAATCATGTGGCTCAGGGACTACACTTTCCTCTAAAAGAAGGTACACTTAGAGAGTTTCCCATATAGCTTGTGTTCTCTTAACCATTGGAGAACTATCTCCAAATGTTTGCAATGATCCTCCTCATTCTTGGAATAAATTAGGATGTCATCCAAGAAAACCAAAACAAACTTATCTAAGCAATCCCTAAACACGTTGTTCATTAGATTCATGAATGTTGTCAGAATATTTGTGAGTCTGAATGGTAGGACTATGAACTCATAATGCTTGTATTTGGTCCTAAAGGAATTCTTAAAAATGTCTTCATATTTGATCCTTACTTGGTGGTATCCTGATCATAGATCAATTTTTGAAAATTCTTGTTTTTCTTCCATTTATTAATTTAATATGTTTTATTTCAATTTAATTAGGTAAATATATTGTGCCTCTTAAATAACTCATATGATTATAGAGTAAGTAATTTAATTATTTAACTCATATGATTAAATAAAAATATAATTATTGTAACATGATCATCATCTATAATTAAAACAAGTGAGTCAAATATCTATAATTTAATTGAATTTGACAACATCCATCCAAAAATAATCGACCACTTTTAATATATATAAATTGACAAGTCATTATTGTTAAGATCATCATCATATATAACTAAAACAAGTGAAAGTCAAATATGCCAGTACATCAAAAACATGTCAAAATGATACATGTCCAACAGTCGACATAAGTGAAAATGATACATTTACAAATGATATACATAAAATTGGTAAATTATGTAACTCAAATTGATACAAGTCAAGATGATACATGTTCAAATGATATAGTGAAAATGATACATGTCAATATGATACTGTAGACATCCAAATTTGGACACTTAATTTATCCAAATTTATCACTTTTCGTCTAAACATCCTCTTATCCGAGTTAATTAAATAATATTACTATTATTTAATTAATATCTTTAATATTAGTCCCTAAGGTATTTAATTAATAATTAAATACCTACCCTCCTAATCCTCTTTTCATCAAATAAATTAAATAAATATTACATTTATTTAATTCTTCACATGTCATTTTCATCTAATCTTAATCCATCTCCTAATTTCTTCATTAGGGATGTGCACATGCCTAATCCTTGATTAGGATGTGTCACATCCTCCAACTTTTGCAAGTTGGCTTCTAATCCTCATTTATCTTCTAATTACTGATTAATTAAGCCTAATCATTCTCCAAGGAATTTTTAATTCCTTTTTATTCTTCCTAGATTCCCTCTTTTATATGTGAATTTTTAATTCACATTCCATCTTTCCAAGGCTTCTAGAACCTTGGACTTGTCACAATCTCCACATGTGACCCACCTTGGACTTGTCACAATCTCCACATGTGACCAAGTCCCACCTTTTTGGAGCCCACCTTTTATCCTCTAGATTATCCTAGAATGTGAATTTTTAATTCACATTTATCCTCCCAACCACCTTTCCTTTTCCCATGTAGATTTTTGAGGAATTCTAAAATTCCTCAAATGTCCCTTTCACTCCCACTTGGGGACAAGAAATCCCTTTTTGTGGAAATCCTCTCATCCCCCAAGGTGCATGTCCTTTTCCACCTCATGTACCTTTTTGACAACTCATCTCCACCTCATATCCTCTTGTCCACTTCATTTCCACATGTCAAGATGTGAGGGCTTGTGGGTTCTCAACCCACCATAGCCCTTCATCTTGACCTTGTTGATCAATCTTGACCCTTGAATTCTCTAGAATCAAATTCCTCTATAAATACCCCCTTCCTCAAGGGCATTTCCAACACTTCTTCATTTGAGCAACCTTATGCTGCTAATTTTCCTTTTCAACACTTTGCACTCTCATAACTACATGCTGTCCATTTGAATCCTCAAGCCTTTTTCAACCATTCAACCATCTTTGTTCATCATTTTGCATATTGAAGCTTGCATTTTAGTCATTCAATCCATCATCTAAGGAGCACACAACCAATCCAAGCAAGGGTCAATCAAAGAGGTATCAACAACAAGGGAGGTAAAAGTATTTGTGTTTCATTTTATTTGCATTCTTTTTCGTTGAGCCACTCTTTTGGCTAATCTTGAGGTGTCCTTGGTATTTTGTTATTCATGTTTATTAGTTAGATTTGCATATTTAGAGTAGTAGGAATTCCAAGGTATACATTTCTGGCACGTCCGATGGGACCCACACACGGGTCTTGCATTTAATGTTTCTTTGAGTTAAGATTTTTGCAGGAAAAGCTCACAGAAGTGCGGTAGCGCCCCCACAGAAGTGAGGTAGCGCCCCCATAAAAGTGCGGTAGCGCCCTCAACAGAAGTGTGGTAGCACCCCCACAGAAGTGCGGTAGCGCCCCCACAGAACTGCGGCAGCGCCCTCAACAGAAGTGCGGTAGCGCCCCCACAAAACTGCGGCAGCGCCCTTTACAGAACTGCGGTAGCGCCCTTCACAGAACTGCGGCAGCGCCCTTTACAGAACTGCGGCAGCGCCCTTTACAGAACTGCAGTAGCGCCCTTCACAGAACTGCGACAGTGCCCTTAACAGCATAGTTTGGAGGGTAAAATGGGCGTTTTGGCTTCGTTTTTGCTCTAGTTTTTTGCTATATTCACGTGATAATTCTCTGACGTTGTTCTGGAAAGAATATTGCTATTTTTCACTAACATTTTTGCAGCATATTGTGGCAAAATTTGACCAAAGGCGAAAAAAAGGACAACTAACATTTGTTTGCAGGGTCATCTACATAATCAGACTTTCAAAAATTATCTTTGTTGTTTTCAAACATAGTCTAATTAGGGGGATTAAATCTCATTGTTTGCTATGGTTGTTTACTTTTGTGTTACCCAAGGGAGCATTGATTTGTTTTCACTTTCCCCTTGCACTTCGTGTGAGCCTGGGGAGTAGTTGGAAACAGTTGGTGTCTTCTTTTTAGTGGGACCTGCTTGGGGATTTCATCACCCCAAGGGACGATTCCAACCACGTACCGACGGGCATATATAAAGGGGGGAGAACGAAAGTTGTACCCCAATCCAGTTGCGTCGTAATTGGCGGAGCGTCGAAGCTAGGGTGATACCTAGATAGATGTGAAGAGTTGGTCCGAGCCTTTCAGTATCTCGCTGGGGTTCCCAACTCACGCTTGTGACGGACTAGTGTTCACGGTTGTGCCTCACGTACCGAGAGTATATCGAGGACTCCCTAGAAGCCTTGTGCATCCTAGATTAAGACTTTGCCTTGCCATACCAATAATATTAATCATAGGATTGTGCTTGCTTGATGTGTTTTCTTTTGAAAAATCTATCAAATTTTGATACTTTGGACTTGTTTTATCATTTTGTGTCCTTGCCATAGCCTTTGCCATCAAAAACCAAACTTTGTCCCCACAGAAACGCGGTGGCACCCTACGCAGAAACGCGGTAGCAACCTATGCAGAAACGCGGTGGCGCACTGCGCAGAAGCGCGGTAGCACCCCTGATTTACTGCAGAAAGGCGGTAGCGCCCCTGATTTACTGCAGAATGCTGGCTACGCCCCTTTAACTTCCCGGGACTGTCATTTACAAACCGTACATCGAATCAACTTCGTTCAAAAACCAAAGTTGCCAAGTTTTTCAAGCTCTATCTAGTGGTACCTTTTATTTCTTCCTATCTAATCAAACAAATCCATTCCTTTGATCATCTAATCAATCCAAGCACACTAATCCAATCAAGTTCATCCAATCACAATTATCCAATCAACATCATCTAATCATTTGATCCCATCCAATCAAACTGATCTAGTACTTTAATCAAATTCATCAAATCATCTACCTGATCCAATCATCTGTCTACCGAATCCTATCAAAATCAAAAGCAATCCCATCCAATCATCCTAATATGAGCTTTTGTCTAATCTTGATTTGAGCTTGACTTAAATCCCAATTTGAACTTTCATCCATCTCCATTCAAAATCTTTGATCCATTCTATTTATCCTTTCATAATCATGAATCCTCATCCTCCATCAATAGTAGTCAAGGGAAACCTTAATTACGTGGATGACGATAATGAAAGTCTTGTCGATCAAGAAGAATATGACATAAATCCCCTTGATGCTATCGTCACTAGTAAGCTTTCTTCACCCACTTTCCACAATCCAATCACCCCTTCCAGTTATCCCACTATGTCTTCATCCACGCCTAGTCATGCTCCTTATGCCACCTTTGACAATGGATATCCAGTATCTTCTTCATCCCCATATTTGTCATGTCCTTCATCTACATCATCCTCTTATACAACATCTACATCCTCTTATCCTAATTTTCCATCCCAATATTCCTATTACAATTCCCCATGCATGACCCCCTATCCTAATCCTCTTTCCCAATCTTACCATACTAATCCTACATCCCTTTTGCGCCCGTCCACCATCCATGTCTCCTCATCCTATTCACCATCCCAATACCACTTATTACCGTGCTCCCACATCTCTTGTCCACTACACCTATATCCTCTTGTCCTAATCCACAATCCTTGTCCTATCTTAATTCACCACTCC
Source organism: Sequoia sempervirens (assembly GCA_007258455.2). NCBI lineage: Eukaryota > Viridiplantae > Streptophyta > Pinopsida > Cupressales > Cupressaceae > Sequoia > Sequoia sempervirens. Next base: position 28,683 of record VDFB02146669.1, read on the forward strand.
AATATCCTTACCTTAACTCTCCATCCAATCCTAGTCCTCCATCTACTCCTAGTCCTCCATCCAATCCTATTCATCCATCTACTCCTAGTCCTCCATACAATCCTAATCCCCCATCTACTCATAGTCCTACATTCGATCCCATTCCTCCATCTAACCCTAGTCCACAAATCCATAATCCCTCATCCATTTCTACCACCCTAGCCAAGCCAACCATATACAAGTCTTTCATTTCAGAAGTTCTCCAAGGACTCATTACAAAGAAGCCATCCCCAACTCCACATCTTGAAGTCATGGAACCATGCCGTCTAGATCCATTATCCACGGTCACTAGTGATGAGACCCTTCTCCGTACCACACCTATTATTGATGTTACCACCCCTAGCACTGATCAAACCATTGAAACCATTGAACCC
>VDFB02146670.1:0-27985 GCA_007258455.2 Sequoia sempervirens
TGGAAAAGGTGAAGCAGGATGGCACCAAAGTTGAAGAACAGACAAAGGAGATTCGGAGTAAAGTTTACCAGATGGCTGTAGATATATTTGACCGAGATGTTGTTCGAAAGAAACATTTGCGGCCAAAGAATTTAAAAGAACAAGTGCAGAAAATTTTCTCCACCATCTCCGGGCCAATCATGAAAGAAAACTTCACCAGGGTATTCAACTTCATGTCTGTCAGAAATTCTTTCTTGCTACAGGAAGCAGAATGGGCGGACACTTTTGCAGAATGTGCTGAGAGCTTAGACTTGTTGGAATACAACGTCAACGCGCTACCAGACATTGCCATGGAGGAGGTTAGCTCGATCATGTCCAGATTCACCAAATGCAATGCCGCACAAGTGGATAAGGATGCAACTCCAGATGTCTGAGGTTCTCTCCAGTTAACTGGTTGATGTTTTGGAAACCCTAATTAGGGTTTAGTCATGTTAAATCTGGGCCATTGATCTCATTTCAATCTTGGCCATTCATTGTAATTTAGAAGTGCTATATAAACCCCCCTCGCTCTCTTTCATTTCATTAGAAAATTAGAAAATTAGAGAGAATTAGAAGAATTAGAATTCATTAGAAGGCATTAGAGATTCATTCGATTGTAGAGAATAAGAGAGAGTTTTATGAGATTGTTGTGAAAACACTACTTTGATAATAAAGTTCAAATGCATGAGGTGCCTTGAATCCTTGATTGTCAAATGGTTGCATGGTCGCATATTTCCTTTCTCATCTAGTAAATTTGAATTAGAATGTATGTTAAAAGAATGACAGATTGATAACGGAGACTAGTGAAACCCAGCTCATGCTTTCTTTGAGTGGATGTTTTTCACTCAATGTGTAAAGTTAGACTGAGCTTTATCGTGGATGCTTAACTTCTGTTTGGATAATTATTGTTCGATTTGATGGTAATTATTCATTACGTGAAAATCATAAGCACATTCCCAAAAGATTGCACTTGCTCTGTGTAGTTGTCGTATAACGTGGCGAAGCAGAGTACTGTCTATTTGGTTTCATTTAATCTTTGTCGTCTCTTGATTTCTTTGGAATAGCATAGGATCTCTAAAACCCTTAATCTTTTTTCACTTTTTTTTTATAAAATTAGAAAATCCAAAATGATACTGTATTTATGTCTCTGCTTTCCCGAGTAACTCGCAAAAGTAAGTCCCCTTGTTATAACCAACAAATCACATCAAGACCACAAAGCTTATCCGCATTCATCTTAAACATTGGAATTACCATATGATCTTACTTGCAATCTTAGCATATAAGGTAGTTTTTCAAGAGGGGATAGAGCGTCTTGGACACTTTATTCTAGAAATGTTTGTTGTGTCATAAAACACGCATCAACATGACCCATCCTTTTTCTTCACCAATACCACTGATGAAGCAAAAGGTGACTTGTTGGGTCTGATATGCCCCATAGCCAACAACTCACTGATTGTTTTCTCTATCTCATCCTTGAGGCGTTTCGGATGTCTATATGGCGTGATCATAATGGGCTTTGCGCCCTCCTCCAACTCGATAATGTGCTCGATGCCTTTGTCTGGAGGTCTGCCCGGTGGAATGTCACTAAACACTTTAGAGTGTTTAGTCCTCAACTCTTGAATGTGAGGATGGTACTCAACCTTCTGATGCTCCTGTGGTGCTGGTAACAACATACACTCTGCAGCCCAATCCACCATATCATGACGAATGAGCCTCTCCATCTGTCTGAGGGATACCACTCTCAAATGACTTTCTCTGATGGCTTTTATGACATGTGGTTTCCCGTTTACCTTGAACTTCATCTCGATGTCTCGAAGATTGAGTGTGAACTCACCCAAATCATGAAGCCATGTATCCCAAGTACCACATCAGTATCGCCCATATTCACAACGTAGAATTCAGCCTTGAATTCATAGTTGTTAAGCCGCATCAGAAGATCTGGTATTCTCCTATAACATTTGAGGGTGTACCCATCAGCCACCTCGACTCAAATAGCCTCAAACTCCCTAGTCTGTATGCCACGTCTCTCTACCAACCGTGCATCTATAAAGTTATGTGTGGCACTAGTGTCAAGTAGAGTAATCGCTTTCTGACCTGCTAGGAGCCCATTTACCCTAAAAGACCCATCTCTCTGAAGACTAGTCAAGTGTGCCTCCTGTAATTGCTTTCCTCCCTCATTTTCACTATCATTTCAGACCTTTCATCATCTGAATGCTCTGAATCAGCTTGCTGCTCTGACAGATCAGATTGGTCTTCTCCCTCATAAAACCACTCCATCTGGTTACTTTTTGCTTTGGGATGAAGAGGGCATACATGTTTTTCATTGTAAGGTGCCTTGCACCAAAAACATAACTTTTTCTTTCGTAAATCATTCAATGTTTCCCTGTCAAATGGTGGTGCATTCCTTCTCTGTGGATCAGGTGGATCCTTCTTCTTGTCAAATGCTCTGTTCTTATCAAATGATCTTGTTACATCCCAAATTGTGACGTTACAATTTACCATCACTAGATAGAGTAAATGTGAATTCTATAGGTGAATTAATGTTGCTTGTACCTTGTTTTCAATATGAATGATGTTTCATTTGATGTTATTCTTGGTGAAATACTGCATAAAGGAGAATAGAAGGTTATTGATTTATGAATAATCTAACTTTTGAAATGTTTGATGTATTCTACTTCATTTTGAGCATATGACTCCCATTGTCGTGTCATGATGTGTAGGAAAGAGGATCAATCCTCCAGGCAGAGGAGAAATATCACTCGGGGAAGAACTTGGTCGGGTAAGCATTAACGAGTACCAAATGAGCATACACACACGTCAGTATAGGTTCTGAGAAACCAAGTCAGATAAGTTAGTCTAGAAAAAGTCATCCATAGGCTTAGGAGTTTGTTTTACTTCCTTATGCTTTATATGATGTGATTGATTAAATGTCAGTCAGACTATACTGTGACTCCCTGTGAATGAACAAAGTAGAAGGAATGTGATAAAGGTCGAATGGGTACGTATACACATATCTAAATGTATAGACATATCAATACGTATGTACGTTAAGCAAATGGATATGCTCGTACATATGTATCGACATGTATATACGCATACATATGTATATACATGGAGTATATGTGGACATGTTTACACGTACACATTCCGCCTAATATCTTTGGTATAAATAATGTTCAAATATTATTATCTAGAAGATTTAAATATATATTTATGTATATATATATATATATTAATAAGGTGATTATTAATATATATATATATATATATATATATATCAATACATAAAGGTTGTATAAATAATAATATATTTGTATATTTTATAAATTAAATGTATTAATATTAAAATTAATATATATATTTATATATAAATACGTTTATATATAAATAAATATTAATGTTTAAAATAATACATTTATAAGTAAAATATGCAAATATAAATTATTAAAATTTAAATAATGAAAAACAATTTCAAAGTTTAAAAAATAAGTATTATTAATGGAAGGATGAAATTCGCAATTCATATATTGTGGAAGTTTAAAATATAAAAGGTAGCCGTGTGAAATATTCAACACTTCAAAATAGCGAACTTCATTAAAAAGAAATATTTGAAAAGTTCGAACTTTAGAAAAACAAATAGAAAATGAAAATAGATATTCCCGTGAAATGGCGGAAGTTCCTGCGCAGCTGGAAATGAAGGAAGAAATTTTCAAAGCCCAAAACCAGGAAAATAGCAACGAACTTCTGTGTTGGATCGATTTGAAGCTTGACCTAGAACGCAGCAATAAAATCATGATAAATTTATACGCCTAGCAGCAAAACGTGCCTGTAGGTGGCATTTTTGTTTGCAGAGTTGAAATATTCTTCAATTGCTGGCTCCTAAGAGGTCGAATCAGCTTGGAAAACATGACAAAGGGTTTGATAGGATGACAAGTGACCATTTGACTTAGTAAATATGTCAATCTGTCAAGTTGCATGCCCAGAAATGGGGAAATTGTTCTTATTGCGGCCTATAAATACTTCACAACTCTTTATTCGAATTCACTTCTGGTTTTCTCATCTGTGACGTTTTTAGAGAGTTTATACACTACAATTTGAGAGCTAGTGCTCTGAGTTTGTGTTATTATTCTGTTTCAAAGTGTATCAGTGAGAGGAGAGTTGAGTGTTCTCAGCTGTATTTCATAGAATATTGTGAGAAAACAATAGCATTCTTTTTGTGGAGAATTTCTAAGTGAGGAAACTGTTTACTGTGATCAACAATAGAAGACTGCTGATAAGAGGAACATTGAAAAGGAGTTTATACAGGCATGTTTTCTTGATTAAAGAATTTAGCTTAAAACTGTCTTCTATTACTGTCTTTAGAATTGCTGACTGTATTGAGGTGAAATAAATGATTTATTCCTAGCATTTATCTGTTGTTTGATAATCTATTATTGCATAATGATTTAAGGGACTTCATTTTATGCAAGGGTAAAAGATAGGGAATGACAAGGTAGCTAAAGGAAATAGCTTGATGCATTTCAATATATTCAATTTGGTTAAAGAAGATTGAATAGGAATTGGGGTTTTGAATAGAAGGGATTCAATGTGGTTAAGAAGGATTTAGTAGGAAATTGGGGTTTTGAAAAGAAAGGATTCAATTTGATTATATGCATTAGTAGGAAATTGTATGCATTGTATTACAAGACTGTCTCTTGTGTGTGATGATTGATTGGTAGCATTAAACGGTTATGCAATTGTTTGGAGTTTCAAACTTGTATGATCTCCGTATATGGAGAATACGTAGAATATGTATTAATTTCTAGGAACGAAATGATGTCAATACAAAGTGTATTCCTAGCTTGTGTTATTAGGTTAACATTAGGAAGCTTCTCTCCTAGGATAAAGATTTCCGGAAATAGGAGATAGGATAGTAAACACTTGCTTAAAGACTCATTTCCAGTAAATTGTTTGAGGTAGGAAGTCTGGGGTAAACTGAACCCATTGAAAAACATAGCCTACGCGTAGAGTAAGTCTCAAGTCAAATCGGCCCTGAGTAGTGTATATGATAGATGACCTTCATTCGAAGAACTGAATGAGAATACTTTGGCCAAAGTAGTGAAAGGTACGACATCCACTTAGGTGTGAGATAGTTGAGACTACACTGTCAGTTCATTGTGATCTGGGTACTAGATCGAGATTGTGAAATAGCAAGGTTCTAGTTGTGTAGGACACAACACTATGCTGAGTTGGTAATCGTTAAAGGATACCCTACCAATCTCTTCTTCGAAGGGAGGGCCGTTTATTGCAAAATGATCGTGCGAGGAACCGCATTATAAGTCCGTGGTTGGCGGAAAAGCGCTCGAGTGATGTTTCTCCTCCACAGCAAGCGGCCGATGTACCAAGATTTGAAAGGACAGACTCCTGGACATTCTTACTTCTATTTGTGTAAAAGCTTACGAGCTATGTATGTAACTGTATTACTTTTGTTCTCTGATTTGTATTTGCAATGTAAAAGAAATTCGTGTGGAAACATATTGTAACTTGTACGTATTTATCAATAAAGAAAGGAAAAATTTTATTGTATCATCTTTGTTACTTGTTACCTTTTTATGTAAAAGGCGAGAATTGGAAATTTTTAATTTACGTAGAATCGGGTCGTTATAGATCTGTTAGGCCTCGAATAGGATAATGAGCCTGAAGAGAACTTGCTGCGAGGAGCTGCAAGCTCCATACTGCGTGCCTTCCTCATTGCCTCCTGTAGAGTAGGAGGATCAAATGCCTTGACCCAACCTCTCATCGGCTGATGTAATCCCTTGACGAATAGAATGAGAAGTCTTCTCTCCGAAATACCTGTCACCATGACTGCAACCCTCTGGAACTCACCAATGTAGGCATCCAAACTACTTGTCTGCTTGAGCTGAGCTAGTTCTCTAAAGTAAAGTTCTGGATCCTTCTTATCAAAGCGCTCTATGAGCCTGTTCGTGAACTCCTGGTAAGTAGTAACTATGTGATGACCCAATGTGTACATGCTGTGATGCCACTAGTCATGTGCTAATCCATCAAGATGTAGCGTGGCAAATTTAATGGCCTCCTCCTCCTGCATAGGTCTCAAAGATAGGTAATTGTCTAACTTTTGTACCCAAGACGTCGCTGAACTCTTATCAGAGCCATCAAATTAAGGCAAGATAATCTTGCTCACTACATGTTGAAGATCCCGATTCACCTGTGGTGGTGGCTGGTACTGAGGAGCTCTGCGTTCAAATCTACCTCCACCCCTGGGTCTATGAACATCTATGAACTCATGAAAAGACGACGACTGCCTGATCTTAGGAGCCAATGTCGAATACTCTCCAAAGAAACTGGTCACGTCGGCCACTGATGTACCATGCTATGGCTGAAACTCTGGTTGGTGACCCTGTTGCTCTGCCTTCGGAGTTGGAGGTGGCTCCCTAGTAATAAAGGTAGGTTGTCTAGGCCTACACTCATGAAAGATAGGTGACGACTGCTGCTGTACTGACACCTGTGGCTGGTCTATGCCTGCAATCCTGGTAGCCTGTCCTATCTGTATGTAATGCTGTTGAGGTGGAACATACTGCCTCATTGTGCCCATCAACTCAGACATCATGTCCATCATGTTATCATGTCTCTGTTTGAACTCAGTCTTAGACATCTCACCCTTGGCAGGTTCTTTCCCTGGATCCCTACGAGACTCTGTCGCAATCTCCCGATTTGCCATGAGTGTGGTAATACTATTCTCACTGCTGCTAGAACTGGATTTGTGTATACCCAGAACCCCTAATACTGTCTCACCTTCTGGAATAGGTGGACCTATCCAATCCTCTACTCTGCCTATTCCTCTACCCTTGCTGTAGTATATAATGTCTCTACTCATGAAAAAGCATCGAAAAAGCACAAGTCTATCTGAAAAAGCATAGGATGGCAGGAAAACTGTGCTCTGATACCAGTGTAAGAGATTAGGTGTCTCTCAACGCCAATTGATGCCAACAATGAAATAGTTTTTTTTTCTGTTTTGCTGGTTTTCTGAATGTTTTGTATTTTTTTGTGATTTTTGTGCAATAAGGATATATGCGATTTTGCATGAAATGATTCTAAAATATATAGAAAATGCAAGAGTACAATTATTGAAGCAAAATGACTTCTAAATTGATGGCAGATGGATTTATTATTTTTCTGAATGATTACAATGATGAATCTCAAACATGAAAGCAAAAAGGCAACAATATTTATCTAAAAATTTGGCTTATTTGCAGCCGCCTGAAAGAAGAGAGAATGGTACGTCCAGCTTCAAATACAGACTTCTCCTACCTAGATATGAGTGCAAAATACTCTAGAGACCAAGGCGACCCAAACAATGAAGGCAGATGTCAAAAAGGCAAGGCGATTTGCCTGTTATGAAAGGTACGACCTTGCAGCAGTTGGTACGGTCCACTGACCAGCAATAAATGCAGCTATACAACTGAGAAGAAGATGCCAGATGAATAATATGATAAGCTACTGAAAGAGATTTACCTCTGGAGGAAAATTGACCCAAACCCCAATCTGAAACTCCACCAATAAGCTCTGTAATGACTTCTGTGTGAAGCCACTCAACTGACAATCTTCAACTGAATCTTTCACAGCCTCAGTATGCCTGATTCATAAGAGTTGATGTTCTCCAAAACTTGATTGTAGAAACCTCTGTTATTGGGTTCTTCATTTTAGCCCCCCAAACCGGCCAAAATACTTGTGGGTTCTGGTTCTGGTTCGGTTCTTCTTTGGGTTCGCCTGGGTTCTCCATTTTCCACCCGGGTTCTCTATGGGTCCTTCACAGAAGGACCCACAAAGAATCCGGGTGGAAAATGGAGAACCTGGCCGAACCCGGGAAGAACCCAGAAGGACCTGGGAGGACCCACGTCATCCATCCTAGAAAAAGGCAAAAACTCAACTTAGAAACAAAAAATAAAACCCTAAAATGTGCCCAGATTGCCTTATATTGACTTGGCCGACCAAATGAGGCTCATTTTGCAAACTCAAAAGAGCAAAAACACCAATTTTTTGCCTCCAAGCTAAAAAATTATGAATATGATTACAGATTATATGGCATTATGGCGTATTTACATTTACATTTTTGCAAATTATGAATATGATTACAGGTTATATGAGGTATTACCGTATGGCGTATTTCATTGTTTCAATATTCTATGGCATTATGGCATTATGATCATATGATTATAATTTTTAGCATGCTTATGAGTCTATGGCATTATCATTATGTTTATAAATTTATAATTTTATATATATATATATAGTACAGTCGTACTCGTACCCGTACCCTAGGAAATTTTTTTTGCCAAACCGGTGAATCTGAACCCGAACCCGCATCTGAATCCGTACCCGAACTAGCAACTTAGGCAGAAACCCTTGTTTCTCCAACTCGAAATGTTCTTAGAGAGAAAAGACAAAATTTGAATAATCATATCATAATGAGTTCTATTCTGTCTCTGAGAAAATATATAATCTCTCTCACAAGTTCAACCCCCTCAAAAAAGCAATTAAATAAGCATTTAATAATATTAAATTCGCCCTTAAGTCTTTCATTAAATTATCATTAAAGTGGCGTCCCTTTTCTCCATGAGTAATTAATACTCATTAATTAATAATCGCCCCTTTTAATATAAAGTATTAAATACTTTATATTATTCCGTCAATAATTTAATATTTCATTAATTGACTTTATAATATAAAGTCACAACATTAATAATTCTCCAAATATCATTAAATGCTCAAATATTCACTGTTTGCTTGCCAAACTGTCAAACTGGGTTGAAATTGAGATGACCAGCTGAGCCAGGTGTCCTGCCAGAAATAGTAACCCTTGTTGGCCTGACTTACTATAAATAGTAAGTGCCTAAATATCACTCTGTAAGACTCTGTAAAGGCCCAAACCTGAATCAACTAATAGAGTAATGTCCCAAAACTCAGGATAATTGCCAAAAGCAACCCTCTAATCACATTTGTCAGCCTACGAGGGTTTGAATGATAGGCTAACCCCTCAAACACCTGAACTGCCTTGGAAGGGGACATTACACAAACCTATTCAGAATAGAGTGATCTAGGATGAGGTCGAGGAGGACAATCTTGAACTCTCTATAGTATCAGAGGTGTGCACGAGAAAACATTTCTCTAAGGCAAGCGTTGTAGGCAATCTTGGACGAAGAGGTCAAAAGGTTGATGCAAGTACTTGAAGATTCAAAGGGAGCCTACTGAACCTAAAGAAGATGGAAGTATACTATTGAGATTTGGTATGATGAATTGCAAATCCATGTCTACGCCTATGGAGACCAACTTACATAAGTTGAAAGTGGCTGCAGCTAGTTCAAATCTGGTGGATTCCACGATGTACAGGTAGTTGATTGGATCACTGATGTATCTAGTCAATACTTGACCGGATATTTGCTATGTAGTGAGTGCATTTAGTTAGTTCATGTGTGAACTAAGGCAAGTACATCTAGTTGCAGCAAAGCATATTTTGAGATACTTGCGTGGCACAGTTGGATATGGCTTGAGGTATTCTTCAGGTGTGGACTTGAAGCTACATGATTATATAGATTCTGATTGGGCAGGTTGTGTTGCTGATCGGAAGAGTACCTCTGGATGTTGTTTTAGTTTGGGGCCTGCGATGATATCCTGGTGCAGCAAGAAGCAGTCATCTGTAGCATTGAGTACAATAGAGGCAGAGTATATTGCAGCTTGTGTGCGAGCTCGGGAAGCAGTGTGGCTTCAGTAGCTCCTTGCAGGATTGTTTGAGCAATCAATGGAGCCTACTATCATTCATTGTGATAACCAGAGCTGTGTGAAGCTTTCTGTCAATCCTATGTTTCATGACAGAACCAAGCATGTTGAGATCAAATACCATTATATCAGAGATATGGTATTGAGGAAAACAATAAGTTGAAGTATATCAGCACTGATGAGCAGATGGCAGACATTCTCACCAAGCCTCTCTCCAGGATAAAATTTGTGTACTTTCGAGACAAGCTTGGTATGGTGGAGAATCAAGCCCTAGCTGAAAAGGAGTCTGAGTATCAGTGATCCTGTTTAATGCATTTCTCTTTGAGAGAGATTTGAGGTGCAAGCCCTTGTTAATGCATTTCTCTTTTGAGATTTGAGGTGAAAGCCCTTGTTTCCACCCTTTGGGAGAGCCATGGTGGATGTCATGTGTGTGACTCCATGACAGCATCACGTGAGAGAGTCCGTGATGATTTTCTTGTACTTGTGTTTCACCATCTGGGAGAGCCATGGTGAACGTCACAATGAGGTGACAACATCATGTTAAGTGATGAGCCCTTGTACATACCATACATGGGTGTAGCCATGATGGTTGATATGACGATGAGGTGATATCTTCTTTTCCACATATGTGTGTAGCCATTGTGGTAGACATCACGATGAGGTGATATGTCTTGTGTAGCTAGAAGTGTTCTCCCTAGCTGAGAGGGAGTGTTGATGTTTGTAGCGTCAGTCTCCACTTCCAACCAATCTCTTTATGTCATGATTAATAAATTCAATAATAGCCTAGGGTTATTTAATTTATATGATAGCGATTGGATGAAGAGGCTCGTCCATTCTAAATAATATTTTCTTTAATATTAATTATTTATTGTGAAGATTCAAATTCTTGAAGCAACGTGATCTTCTAGGGAGCCGACCTCTTGTGTAAGAGGCACGATTTTTGGATAAGGCCGACTTGTTCTTTGAAGGGTCACGTCCTTCTCTCTCACTTGTATATATAATCAATGGCATTTCATTGGTTGTGTATTCAGTTTGATACACATTCATCCTTCTAAAGTTCGAGTTCTTTGCAAGTGCGAGTTCTTCATCAAGGCAGATCGACATTGTTAGAGGCTGAGATTGCATTCAGTTCATTATCATTCATTGGAGTTCAAGTGCGAATTATATAGAGAAGAGATTGCAATTTCTGTAGGTGGTCAGTTCATGTTTTCTATAGAAGGCTGAAGTTATCATCTGCAGTTTTCTACTGTAATTGCATTCAGATTCTATATTCATCTCAAGCTCAATTCACATAAGTGTGTGTTTGTCTTCAAGAGCAGTTTGAGTTTCTGTAGGTGGCTGAGTTTATTATCTGCAGATTGCATCATATTGTTTCTGTGTTTGCATCAGATTGTGATGCTTATTATTGGCCTTCCTATCAGCCCATTGTAAAGGAGACATTCTTTGTGATATTCAATATATAAGTGATATATTGTTGATGGATTTTTCTCCCTCAAGAGGAGGGTTTTCCCAGGGTATCTGCTGTGTTATTGTGTTGAATTTTGAATTAATTTTCTGTGCTCTAATCTGATCATAAAACTAATAATCCTAACAAAGTTGATGATAAATTCCATCTTTGATTTGTCTAGATTTGTATGATGAAAGCTGTAATGCAACTGGAAATAGGTGTGTGGCCTTTGATGAAGTAAGATGAATTGATGATCTTGGAGATACCGGGGATCTCTAGAGACAGTTCAACTGTATTGTAGACCCTAAACATGAGTTGACATTATCATAGACCATGGGAAGTGGTGTAGGGGTATCACTAAAGTCGTATTCAGAGAACTTACTGGATCAACACTAATATGTGTCACCAGTACAATCCTTTATCTTCTTCTGACTCAGTTCATCTCCTTGCCATATCCTTGCCCCTTTCTTTAGACAACTATGAGCTCAAGCCTGTCTATGTTGGACCTATGTAAGGATTTTTGACTTTCACAGCCATTCAATAAGATCATCATAATCACAATTGGTATATTATAAAAGCAAAGAGATAAGTCAGAACTTCGTTAATGATCATGACAGCAGATTCAATTTTGTTTAGAGGAAAGGGGCAGTTAATTTTTGTGAAGTGGTTCTCACAGTACAATATCGTTTAGTTGGGCAAGATAAGTGATTCTTCATATCTCCATGGATCTCTTAATCATGGAATGTTATCTCCTCTGCCATTTCATACAACTGCATTACCATGTAAGAGCATTGCTTCTGAGTTTTCAACTTTGGTCATTATGGCAACAAGTAGATTTACTTTTTAGATAATCATGTCAGCATGAATTTGATGAGAGAAGAGGACCAGAACTTATTGTTACAGAAGTCAGCCCCTTAATAAGCTGGTTGCAACAATTTTACAGCTTGTAGCAATATTGTAACTACTTGGAAAAAGAGGAAGGGTATTTCAACAATTTTTGAAATGGCTTGCTTATAAATTTTCTATGATAGATATCACCTTAATCAGGTAACTGATATGTTTCACAGCATGAGTTTGTGGGAGTAAATTTGTAATGTTCATAATGACTTGAGAGGCTCTTGTGTTTTTTCATGTTCTGAGGGAATGGAAATATAATGTCCCTTTTTTGGGAATTTTTGGAAATATGTATTTCCTTTTGTATTTTTCTGATTTTTCTGGAATATAGAATATCTGTAACAGAAAATTACCCAAGTCCAATTTCAATTATTCTTATCTTTACCACTGCGCTATGGAAGTTAAAGTACCAACAACCTGGAATAAAATCTCTGAATTGTCTGATAAGGTCAGCAGTATTAATCAAGTACAACTGCTGTTATGAATAAGAGGGTGCACTATGCTGCTAAATAGATATAATTGTTGCAAATAGTAATACCACCAACTCACAGCCAATGATCAACTAGACTAATGCAATTCAAGGTTCCCAATACTATTGTGAACAGTTCAATTGTTCTTTATCTACTATTACTGTTGGAAACAAGCCCTGAAACTGCTGGTAATCAACCATGTAATACATGCCTTGTATGATTTGGTGGATACAGTAACAATGATAACTTGCAGCTGATTCCAAACCCTAGCTCTGCTGAGAAACAGCCAACTTATTATTATAATAAAAAGTAATATAAGATGAAGTTGTACGAACTGATATAAAATATTGAAAACATCAACTATATAAAACATAACCTCTACTATGTACCGGTAACCAGCAGAACATAATTTTATTGGATATGATAAATCCTCTGTAACAATGATTTCATTGGATATTCAGAAAACTGAAAAGATATAACAATATCCACTTATATTTATTGTCAAATAAAAACCAATGACTCACAGATACATTATACCATATAATTTTCTGTCCAAGAGTATGTCCAACCCCAACTGCTGTGGTCATCAAGTGTATATCAGCTTCAAAGCTGCTGCTGATTGTATGGGCTTATGCGAACTGGCAACACAAATCTAATATAAATAATCCACACAAATCTGATATAAACTGTCAACACAGATCTGTTTACAAATTGGCCTTTGGAATATTATTGTTTGAATCACACAAAACTGCTGATTGCCTTTGGACACTGAAACTACTGAAATCAGTAAATATATGACAGAAAATATGATGTTGTACAACAGCCTATAATATTGCCAATGATCTGAAAATGCCTTTCAAACAGCTGATAACATATATATGTCTGATTTACTTGCAAATATTGATCAATCCAAACTTTCATAAGTTGAAATATTCAATAAATCATTTTGGTGACACTATAACAAGTTGAAAATGACCTCAATCTATAAGCCCAAGTATGATCCTTGAATAGAATCTCCTTAAATGGAGATGAGGGTTTTTGTCTCCAAATCCAACTCTGGAAAGCCAAGAGGGTTTTAGTCCTTGAATGCTCCAAACTCCAAATTGAAAGGAATAGTGAATGACATAATTGGATGATTTGCTTTGAGTTTTGACTTCTCTTTTATAGGCGCTTTAATTTGGACCCTCTTATTTTATTTTATTTTTCCTTTTCTCTCCAAGCATTTAAAAATATGCTTTTAAATTACATCCAAAGCCCTCTTTTTGAATTACATTTGAATATTTTAAAATATTACATAGGACTTGAGATAATATTTAAGTTGCTCATTTGAAAATGAAGTGATTGAGCCCAATTTAAAATATTATTATTTCTTTTAATTCTGAAAAGAGGATATGACATGGAATGTTTTCTTTTCCTTGGCCTTTAAATGCCTCTTTATGAATTTTGGAGTTCAGTAATGACGGTGCCTACTTTTCTTGGTTGCAACAAATTTATCACTTGTAGCAGTAGAGCAACTACCTGTGAAAAGGGAGAGTATATATCAATAATCCTGGAAAGGGGCGTCCTAATAATTTTCCATCATAGTTGCCACCTAGATCTAGACACTGATCTGTTTTGCAGCTGCCCTCTCCAATGAGCTTTGTGTGAGTATATTTATAACGCTCTTAGTGGTTCTTGTGACTTGGAATTCGTAGGGAAGGGAAAGCTTTTTCTTCCTTGGCCTTGAATGGATCTTTAGGATTCTCAAAGTTTTGTAATGATGACAACCTCCTATTTTCTCCTATTTGGGCTGCCTAATAGCTTTAATAATCTTTTTACAATTTATAATTTTAGTTCCCTTTTTTAATTCCCATGTCCTAAGGAAGGTCTGCCCCCATTATTTTCCAGTTCAGATTGATTTAAATCAGGGTCCATGAAATTTATGTTTAACTTGTTGATACCAAAAACTAGGGCTATAATAGATTCCATATTTATACTCACAGATATAAGCAACCATTAATTATCTTTGATAATTGGTTAAAAATGTTATTCTTCCTAATTATTATTAAAGATCCAGACAGTGATCTGTTTTGGAACTACCCTCTTTAATGAGCTTTGTGTGATTATATTTATAACACTCTTAGTGGCTCTTGTGTCTTGGAATTCCTAGGGAAGGGTAAGCTTTTTCTCCCTTTGGCTTTTGAATGGATCTTTAGGATTTCAAAGTTTTGTAATGATGACACCTCCTATTTTCTCCTATTTGGGCTACCTAATAGCTTTAAAGTTTAATAATCTTTTTTCAATTTATAATTTTAGGTCCCTTTTTTAATTCCCTTATCCTAAGGAAGATCTGCCCCCATTATTTTCCAGGCCAGGTTGATTTAAATAAGGGTTCATGAAATTTATCTTTAACTTCTTGATACCAATATCTAAGGCTATAATAGGTTCAGTATTTATACTCACAGACATAAGCAATCATTAATTATCTTTGATAATTGGTTAAAAATATTATTGTTCCTAACTTTTATTATTTCTAGTTTATTAATTTGTCCAATTATATGTGATACATGCATATTATTAGATTAGAGAGTGTATATCGTGGAACCAATTTCTTGTCTAACATTTTTGCTTTGCATGTGCATTGATGATGATTTGGCAGTATCGAGACATAACACGCCAGTTTATCAAGGGCACAGATGGACTTGCAGGAACTTTTGCCCAGTGCCTTTGTGGGAGTCCACATTTATATCAGGTATAATTGTAAGGCAATGCTATGCTTTTCAATTTTTCCACTGGTTTACAGATTTAATGTATCATGTATATGGTGTCTGAAATATTCCGAGCCAATTTTTTTTTTGTTTTTCAAATAACAGATTACAAAGCAGTGCACCCGTTAAGGTTAGAGAAAGAAACCAAAACGTGCAAGAAAGCAACTCTAACCAGAATGGCGCCGATGATGGCGAGCATTGGTCAGAGGATCTAAAACAAACTGCTTATGCTGGAAAAGGAACTCGACGCCAAGTATGTGCTACCCAATCCAATGCGGAGTGAGGGGCGACCATATGACGGAGTGAATACAAAACAATGCTTGAAAGATAAATGCTGAGAAATGAAACTACTCAACACCCAGAATGTGCTTGCTAACCCGGAGTGGGATAGTAGCGACCATAGGGCGGAGTTATAACAATTACAATAACTTAATTGAAACTGAGAATTACAACCAGATTTGAACAAGAAAGAAGACTGCCAGTACTACTGTCAGTTTGTACAAACTAATAAGAATTCGCCTGCCAATATCTTGTGAGTTTAAAGGATCAGCATTACACCACAGAGAAGCACTTATATCTTGTATAGGAATACTAAACCCAAATGCTTTCGAAGATCAAGATATTGTTTTCTGTTTTCTGTTACAAATCTGCTCAATACAATAATATGACAGCAGTCTATGGATCTATTCAAATGCACACAAATCCCTAGTAACTTGCTCAAATGACGAGATCTCTGTTGCACAACAATCCTAGCATGATGGCGCTCAAACTAATAACATGAAACCAACTCAAAATGCCTTTAATGAATAGTGCACAATTTCCAAAGCAAGTACATGGTACGGCCCTGCTGAGAAAGTCGACCTCCTTTTAAAAATTCATGCATTCACTAAAAATTCCACAAACTTGGAAACTAGGGCACCTAGGTCTAACAAAGAGGAATGAATGATACCCAGAACTATATTTTTTGTCTTTTTCAAGATATGAGTAAAACATGCAATCTGCTGTATTAAAATGCAACTTGGAAAAACCTCTAATATGCAGAAATCAGAAACTAAAGGATTACAATGATGTTTATAATGCACGAACTCAAATGCAACTCACAGTACAAAGAATCACCACTAGATGTTGTCTTGCAAACATGAAGCGATGCCCTAGCTAGGAGGCCTTCATTCCTCGAAGCGATTCCAGAGCCAATCCGGCAGCATAACAGTATAGTCGTCCAAAGATGATCAAATGATGCCCAACTCCTTCCTTTTATAAATTTCCATTTGACTTCTCGTAACCCTAAGTCACTTTCAAGCAAAAACCCTAATCTCCTCAAAATGGCGTACTTTCTCCTTCAATGTTTAATAAATGATATTTTAATTAAATGCCCTTCTTGAAGAATGCGCCCAACATAAGCTTGTTTGACTTTGGCAATAATTAAATTAATCTTTTAATGAGGGCGCCACCCTCAAAGACCCCTTTTTTTAAAAACATCTTTAAGTCATTAATCTAGGCCCATGGTCAACGTTAAAATATAATATTTAAACGTGACTTTTTAATTAAATGACTTAGCTTATCCCTCCGGAGGTGCCCTGAAGCCAACACTGAGCCAAACATCTGACCAAACTGAAGCAGGAAGTCAACCGAGCTGAACTCATCTGGAAAGCTGCCAAAAATAGAATTTACTAAAAATAGTAAATTCCAAAAAGTGCTCTGAATGCCGAGATGAACATACCGCTGCGAAGCCCTCTGAAAACCCAGAAGGAATCCGCCATTGAATCCACCATCTCTGAGCCAAGACCTCCTCAAAAATAGGAAACCCTAATTTTACCTTCCGACTAGCCTTCGGGTTTCCAGAAGAAAGGCCAACGGTCACAAGAACGATCAGGTTTGAGAAGGGACATTCACAGTCCGCCCTCCCCAAGATTGCTTGTCCTCAAGCAATGCAAAACTAGAGATGCTGCAATATCTCATCACTTTCCCAAGTGGCATCCTCCATAGGCAGGTTCTTCCACTTTACCAAACATTCTCTGATAGTTCTATTCCTCAAGGAACGTTCTCTGACATCAAGTATCTCCTCGGGAACTAGAACCAACTGTCCTTCTTCATCCAACGGTGGCAACTGTGAAGAAGCAACCACATTGTGTCCAAGTGCCTTCTTGAGGCGAGACACGTGGAAGACGTTATGCACTCTGCTATCTGAAGGTAGCTCTAATTCATAAGCTACTGCCCCAACCTTTCTGATGACCCTAAATGGCCCATAGAAGCGAGGTTTGAGCTTCTCAGCTCCACTCTTCTTGAGAGTAGACTGTCTATAAGGTTGTAAACGGAGATAGACCATATCCCCAACCTCAAAAGAACGCTCTACACGCCTCTGATCAGCATACAACTTCTGCTGATTTTGTGCAATCTGCAAATTATCCTTCAAGGATCTCATTATGTCTTGACTATGCTGCAACAAATCCTTGGCTAAAGGTGCTTTGCTGTCACCAAACACCAAATCTGCAAAGCTGGGTGCTTCATACCCATAAAGTGCCAAGAAAGGAGACATTTTGATTGACATATGAAAAGTAGAGTTGTAGCAGTACTCGCCTATATGCAGCCACTTAACCCAAGCTTTCTGCTGTTCTGACACATAATTTCTCAAGTAGCCTTCCAACCACTTGTTCACCACTTCTGTCTGCCCATCAGTTTGGGGGTGATAACTCGTGCTTGGAGTGAGCACAGTACCACTCATTCTGAAAACTTCTTGCCAAAAGGTACTTAGGAACTTGCTGTCCCTATCACTTACAATATTCTTTGGCAACCCATGAAGCCTAAACACTTCTCGAAAAAACAAATCTGCAACTTGGGCTGCAGAAAAAGTGCTGGTAATGGCAAAGAAATGAGCAAACTTGGTTAATCTGTCAACTACCACGTAAATGCAATCCTTCCCTTGGGCCTTGGGCAACCCAGTGATGAAATCCATTGAAATGCTTTCCCATTTTTGATTGGGAATTGGAAGTGGTTGCAGCAAACTGGCTGGCAATGTATGCTCATTTTTATTTGCTTGACAAACAGGACATTCCTGAATGTAGCGTTGAACCTCTCTCTTCAAACCTTTCCAAGAAAACCTTTCTCGGATCTGCCTATAGGTCTTGAAAAAACCTTGGTGACCAGCAACTGGAATGTCATGAAAATTCAAAAGAATCTTCTTCTTGAGCTTAGAATCAGCCACTAGAAAGATTCTTCCCTTATAATGGATCAATCCCTCAACCACCTGGTACCTTTCATCATGGAAAGTACCTTCCAGAATGCTGGTTGCAAACTGATTTTTGGCATAATCAGCAAGCAACATGTCCCTCCAATCTGCAGTAAGCTCACACAATGAGCTAAGATGAGGCCTTCTGGAGAGAGCATCGGCCACGACATTATTTTTCCCTTTGACATATTCAATGTCAAAGTCGTAAGCTTGAAGCTTACTCACCCATTTCTGTTGCCTCTCATTTAAATCCTTCTGGTGCATAAAATGCTTGAGGCTATTGTGGTCAGTCTTAACCACGAATTTGTTCCCCACCAAGTACTGCCTGAACTTGGCTAATGCATGCATAATAGCAAGCATTTCTTTATCATAGATTGAGTATGTCCTCTCAACACCCCGTAACTTCCTACTTTCAAACACGATAGGGTGTTTGTCTTGCATCAGGACAGCCCCCACTCCTTCACCTGATGCATCACATTGCAGCTCGAATGGCTTGGAGAAATCCGGGATAGCCAAGACTGGGCACGAACTCATGATCTTCTTGAATTTATCAAAAACAATTTGAGCCTTTTCTGACCAAGCAAAGGCTCCCTTTTTGGTGAGATCAGTAAGGGGAGCAGCATTCTGTGAATACCCCTTTACGAATCTCCGATAAAAACCACAAAGACCCAAAAAACCTTTCAACTGGGTCAAGCTCTCAGGAGGTGGCCAATCAACTACTGCTTTGATTTTTTCTGGATCTACCTTCACTCCCTCAGCACTGATTATGTGGCCAAGGTACAGTAACTCCACCATTCCAAATTCACATTTGGAAGCTTTGGCAAATAAGCTCTCAGATTCCATGATACTAAGCACTTCCTCCAAGTGCTTGAGGTGATCCTCCCAAGTCTTGCTGTAGATCAGAATGTCATCAAAAAATATCAGCACAAACCTTCGTAACTGATTCTGGAAGACACGGTTCATGCAAGACTGAAAGGTAGCCGGAGCGTTAGTCAACCCAAATGGCATGACTAAGAATTCAAAATGGCCATAGTGGCATCTGAAAGCTGTCTTTTCCACATCTAATCCCCTCATTCGTATCTGATGGTAACCCGACCTCAGATCAATCTTCGAAAAGAACTTAGCCCCATGTAGCTCATCAATGAGCTCATCTATCCTGGGAATGGGGTACCTATTTTTTTATGGTGCTTTGGTTCAAAGCACGATAGTCCACGCACATGCGCATGGTACCATCCTTCTTTTTCACAAGAACCACTGCAGATGCAAAAGGGCTCTTGCTTGGGCATATGAAACCCATCTCCAGAAGTTCCCAAATATTCTTCTCGATCTCATCCTTTTGTCTCTTCGGATACCGATATGGAGTTGTGATCACCGGTTTAGCTCCTTCCTTGAGCTCTATGATGTGTTCTGAACCTCGATCAGGAGGAGGTCCAAGAGGTAAATCAGCAAACACTTTACTCTTCTTGGTGAGTAAAGACTGAATATCTGGAGGATGCTCTATTTTCGTTTCAGCTGGACTAGCTGGGAGAATCATGCACTCCGCAGCCCACTCCACTTGATCATGACATATCAACTTCGCCATCCTCTTGAATGATACAATCCGAGGGCCACCATTTGACATTCCCCTCAACACCACCTTCTTTCCATCGGATTGAAACTTCAATTCCATAGTTTGCAGATTTAGAGAGATCTCTCCTAGAGATCGCAGCCATTGAATGCCAAGGACAGCATCCGTATCTCCAATATTGACCACGTAGAAGTCATCCTTGACTTCGTAATTGCCCAATTGCATTGACATGTTTGGAATCCTCTTGGTGCATGAGATGTGAAACCCATCCGCAACCATAACTCTGAACCCTTCAAAGTCTTCTGTTTGCAATCCTTTCTTTGCCACCACAACTTCGTCTATGAAGTTATGTGTTGCTCCAGTGTCAATTAAAGCAACAATACGCTGCCCTTTGATCATCCCACGAACTTTAAAAGACTCATTCTTTTGGAAGCTCGAAAGTTGAGCCAATGTACCACCACTTTCTTTTTCACCTTCAGACTCTTCTGGAGTATTTTCTTCATCGCTGTCCTCAAAATCAGCTTGCTGATCAGAAAAATCAGAATTGCTTTCATCAGCTGTATAGAACTCAATTTGATGAATTTTAGCACCCTTTGGGCACACATGATCTTGGGACCATTTTTCCCAACAACGGAAACATAACCCCTTCCTTCGGAGTTCATTGATAGTCTCTGGATCCAATCTTGAGCCATGAGGTTTCTGTGGTTTAAACTCCTTATGGTGAGGCTTTTGATGAAACTTTTTCCCTCTATCCCCTTTGTGAAAGGCTGGTTTGGAATGGAACTTTGCTTTGGGAGCAGCCCACTCCATGTTTCTAGCTTTTTTCATTGCTTCTTGTAAGGACGGTGGATCAAAAGCTTTGATCCAACCCTTGAGTGGCTCCATCAATCCTTCAGTGAATAGGATCACTAATCTTCTCTCTGTGATTCCAGTGACCATAACTGAAAGTCTTTGAAACTCAGCTATGTAGGCTTCAACAGTGCCATACTGTCTCAACTGTGCCAACTCCCTAAAATGCACTTCTGGGTCCTTCTTCTCGAACCTCTCAATGAGTCTATTGGTGAACTCATCGTAGCTAGTGATAGACCCATGACCTAAGGTGACTAGGCCATGGTACCACCACTCATGCGCCACCCCATCTAGGTGTAGCGTAGCGAATCTAATCGCTTCTTCTTCAGCCATTGGCCTAAGAGCCAAGTAGTTGTCTAGTTTTTGTAACCAAGCTCGAGCAGAATTATTATCGCTTCCATCAAAATGGGCAAGCGTAACCTTGTTGAGAGCTTGATTCCAATCTCCTTGTGCTGGAGTTCTTCTTTGATCATAGTTTCTCCCTTGGCCTCTATCCTTCCTTCTATACTCCATGTAATCATTGAAGGACATGTCAAGTTTGACCTCATCAGGAAGGGTGTCATACTCCGTACGGCCTATCCTCACCCTCTCCAAAGATGAAACATTTTCTTCGGGGTCAGGCTGTGGGATTGCTGGTGTCAAAAACGTGGGTTTGAATGGTCTAGCAGAAATGTAGGTGTTGCTCCCTGAAGGCTGGGCAACATGACCATTGTGCTGGTTGGAAGCACTGTGCTCCCCGGCATGCCCTGTATTGTTTTGTGGAGTATTGGGACCCAATCTTCCCAACATGAGAGAAAACATATCTAACAAAGCATCCATCTTCTTATCTAGTCCTTGACCTAGATTGGCTGAATTGTCTATACCTTTCCCACTGTCACCTCTGTTGCCAGAACTTCTTTCATTATCCCCCATTTCTGTTTCTTGTGAAGGCTCCCAATTAGCCCTCAAAATCTCTGAAGCTGTTTGACCTTCTGGGGCTTGATGCAACTGTGACTGAACTGTGCCTCTCTTGTATACTCTTGCCAAATACCTCTGTTCTCTGTCACTCATAGAAAGCTGATTTCAAAGGATGGCAGGATACGTGGCTCTGATACCACTGAAATATTCCGAGCCAATTTTTTTTCAATTTTTTCAATTGCAAGTTACAAAGCAGTGCACCCGTTAAGGTTAGAGAAAGAAACCAAAGCGTGCAAGAAAGCAACTCTAACCAGAATGGCGCCGATGATGGCGAGCATTGGTCAGAGGATCTAAAACAAACTGCTTATGCTGGAAAATGAACTCGACGCCAAGTATGTGCTACCCAATCCAATGCGGAGTGAGGGGCGACCATATGACGGAGTGAATACAAAACAAAGCTTGAAAGATAAATGTTGAGAAAAGAAACTACTCAACACCCAGAATGTGCTGGCTAACCCGGAGTGGGATAGTAGCGACCATAGGGCGGAGATATAACAATTACAATAACTTAATTGAACTGAGAATTACAACCAGATTCGAACAAGAAAGAAGACTGCCAGTACTACTGTCAGTTTGTACAAAATAATAAGAATTTGCCTGCCAATATCTCGTGAAATTAAAGGATCAGCATTACACCACAGAGAAGCACTTATATCTTGTATAGGAATTCTAAACCCAAAGGCTTTCGAAGATCAAGATATTGTTTTCTGTTTTCTGTTACAAATCTGCTCAATACAATAATATGACAGCAGTCTATAGATCTATTCAAATGCTCACAAAACCCTAATGACTTGCTCAAATGACGAGATCTCTGTTGCACAACAATCCTAGCATTATGGCGCTCAAACTAATAACATAAAACTAACTCAAAATGCCTTTAATGAATAATGCACAATTTCCAAAGCAAGTACATGGTACGGCCCTGCTGAGAAAGTCGACCTCCTTTTAAAAATTCATGCATTCACTAAAAAATCCACAAACTTGGAAACTAGGGCGCCTAGGTCTAACAAAGAGGAATGAATGATACCCAGAACTATATTTTTTGTCTTTTTCAAGATATGAATAAAACATGCAATCTGCTGTATTAAAATGCAACTTGGAAAAACCTCTAATATCATCGAGAGCTAAAGGGATTACAATGATGTTTACTCAATGCCGCGAACTCAAATGCAACTCGAGTGCAAAGAATCACCACTAGATGTTGTCTTGCAAACGTAGGCGTCTGCAGAGCTAAGGAGGCCTTCATTCCTCCGAGGCGATTCGAGTAATCCAGTGACATCGCAGTATAATTAGATCAAAGATGATGAAATGATGCTCAACTCCTTCCTTTTATAATTTTCCATTTGACTTCACGTAACCCTAACGTCACTTTCAAGTCAAAAACCCTAATCTCCTCAAGAGGGCGTACTTTCTCCTTCAAGGTTTAATAAATGATATTTTAATTAAATGCCATGCTTTGAAAAGTGCGCCCAACATAAGCTTGCTTGACTTTGACAATAATTAAAATAATCTTTTAATGAGGCGCCACCCTCAAAACCCTTTTTAAAACATCTTTTAAGTCATTAATCTGGGCCCGTAATTTCCAGCGTTAAAATATAATATTTAAAAGCGTGACTAATTAAATGGCTTAGAAAACTATCCCCTCGAGGAGGTGCCTGAAAACCAATACTTGGGTAAACCTCGGTAGAAAGGCGGAAGTCAGTAGAGCTGAACTCATGGAAAATTTTGCCAAAAATAGAATTTACTAAAATAGTAAAATTCCAAAAGTCTTTCTGAATCTTGAGGGATAGAACATACCGCGGCTATGAAGCCCTAAACGGAAGGAATCCATGCATTGAATCCACCATCACGGGCAAGACCTCCTCAAAATCGAACCCTAATTTTACCTTGGAGCTAGCCGGTTTCGGAGAAGAAAGGCCAATGGTCACAAGAGCGGTCGAGGTTTAAAGGAAGGGGACATTACGGTGTCTCTTCTATCTAATTGCTTACAACTTCTAGCATTCCCTCAATGGCACAATTGCATGCAAGTACACAATGCATTTGTGGATGCAAGCATAAATGGAAAGTATAACAATGTGCTAAAAGGTAGAGAGTATTGCAAAAAATTACCAAAACTGCATACTACAACTAAGGACTAAATTAGGGGCAATGCAAAACATACATTTAACACATTAAAGCATATTTAACTTGTACAAAAAACAAAATAATAAATTATCCAAACAAGTAGCCGCTCTCTTTTTGCCTCTCAAATTCAGCAATCTCATTTTTTGTAAACATGGGGTTTTCATAGTCCAATTGCCATAATGGATCAATGGCATCTAAGTCAATTAGCTCATGACAGCTGTGCCCACCATTTTTGCATGAAGGTGAAGGTTTTATTGCACAAAGATGATGTTGTTGGGTCACTTTTATGTCAACTTGTTGTGCTTCTTTGTATAAATGGATTCAAACAAACTCTAGTTGCTCTCACATCCATAAGCCCTACAAGGTTGGGACAAAATTCAAGGGCTAGGTTTTGAAGATTTGCGACAAACTCTAGTTGCTCTCACATCCATAAGTCTTACTAACTGTTGTGTATCTTTAGTCCATTTTGATTTTCAAGATTTTTTGGAATTGGTGTGCGAGGAATCCTTTTAAGACTGGTAGACTCACTTTTTAACTAGTTATTTAATATATTTTTTTCCTTTATGTTAAAAAGTAAGGTTTAAACTTTATAAACATGGCAATGATTACAATGAACATTGACAATGGTGGGTGGAGGTTTGGTAGCAAACCTTGAGTACGTTGAAGTGTAGTGTCCCTCATGGGGGTTTGGGGGCAGCACCCATTGTGGGGCTTTGGAGGCAAAGCCCCTAGCAGGGTTGAAGGGTAACACCCCTTGTGAGGTCTAGGGGCAGGGCTTTCACCACTAAGCACAAATTGAGGCCTTCAAAACCACACAAACCTTCATGGTGAATATCATTTTCACAATTCTATTGCTTATTTTTTGCAACACAAATTCCTTACTATTCTAAAACTTAGGAGTGATTTGAAATGAGGCTATGAGGTTAGTGTGGCCCATAGGCCATTAGGGTTTGGGCTTGGGAATGATTCAAAAAACTTTTGATTTAAAAAAAATGAACTTTTTGACTTCTTGGTTGTGGGAGATGCCTAAGCATCCTTGAGACGTTCGAGAGACTCATGGGAGCCCCCTGGACATCTCAGGGATGTCTTGATTTCTCTTGGAAGCCCCCAAAAAAGGGGACATCTTGGAAACATCCCCTCTAAGAGAGAGATGTCAGGGGGATGGTTATGGGATGGTAGGGAGGTGTCTCCTCGAAGTCCCCACTTCTCTGAGACATCCCCGTCTTGGAAACATGGGGGACACATCCCTGTGGTACATTGATACAAAATCAATGGTAAACATGAATTTCAATAAATCTTTTAGTAAAGTTCTAGAGCAGATTCATGCCATTGGTTAAATCAACTATATGGTGGGCCCAATTGATCTGCATAATAGTATTACTTTGTAGAGGGGCTAAGAACTATAGATTGAATGGACTCGTGTATCAATCTTGTTCATATTGGTATAAGAACATAACAAGGAGTTCGCACATTTGATATTCTACCATTTTTACTGCAGTTATTGATTTCAAGTATGATCAATCTAGATGGTTGGATGTGGACAACAGTTAGTAGACTATAATCATATAGTCAAATGACTATAGTGCACATATTTAAAATATTTGAATTATTTCTCAAGTGGATCAATCATTTCTTTATGAGCGAATCTCCATTGCTGATCATCATTGGAGCTCAATAGCTAAAGTGCTATTATAATGTCCCCTTCTCAGGAGTGAATCTTGCAGTTGACCGTTAGCCGAATCTTGAGACTCATAGGCTACTTGTAGGAGAAAATTAGGGTTTCCTGCTTTTGAGGGAGTTGTTGCTTGAAATTTGGAGATTGGATTGCAGATTCTTTCTGGGTTTTCGTAGAGCTTCGCAGTGGTATGACATGCATGGTGATCCGAGCAACTTCAGGTATTTGCTATTTTTAGTAAATTCCATTTTTGGCAATGGTCCTATTGGCTTCAATGCAGTTGGTTCTCTTCTTTAGCCAGTTCAGTTGGTATTGTGATTTTTGGCCGCCTGATGCATTTTCTGGTGAGATAAGTTAATTTAATTTAAATAATGTTATATTTTGAGGTTATAACCCCTTGGCCTAGCTTTATCACTTTAAGTTGTTTTACAAGGGGGACTTCAAGGGTGGTTATCTCATTAGGAGATAATATATTTTTCTAAGGCCAAATTATATGTTGGAGAAATGGGACGCCTACTTGGGGAGAAGATTAATTTTAATAAAGATAAAATATTTGCCTTATGAGAAAAGGACGCTATCTTTGGAGGGAAAGAAGATAAAGTCAAATTTGAATTTGGGCGCCCTTCTTGAAGCTTCTAGAAGATTCCTTTCAAGTCTTTATAAGCAGGCCTCTGCTCTTCATTTCTTCATCTCTAGACTACCATACCGTTATGCTGCTGGACTATGTTCAGGCAAAGCTTCGAGGAAAGCATACCTCCTAGCACTTGGCTCATCTTCTTGCTTGAAAGATAGCAACTAGTTGGGTGATAGATTATAGTTGAGTTGTTTGTAGTGGGTTATTGCATTTGAGTGGTTTCCTTGCATTGTAGTTTAGTTTTTAGCATGATAGTGAAGTTTTATGAGTTGCTGGTTTATGTAGCTAATTGCAAGTTTTACTCATATATTGAAAAATAAAAATATTATCATTCTAGGTATTGCATATTTGTGTTTCTTGGTTAGGGGCGACCCTTTGCTCCAAATTGCAGATTTTATGTAGAAGAATTGAATTTTTAAGAACCAAGTCGCCCTCTTTGAGGGCCGTATGTAGAAACCCTAGTTTCCCCCTGTTTTTGAATCTGACTGTTCTTTTGATTATTTTGTGTGTTTTGGTTTTTTTTTACTGTTTTTGGGTTTTTTGCATGAATAATAAAAATGCGATTTTGTAAAGAAATACTGAATAAATTCAAATAAAATAATATATCTCTGAAAGTGAAGAAATCTATTGATACTCCTTATACCAGATCATTTACTCAACTTCTGGAACTATTACAAATAAGATCCACATACATGCAAATAAAAAGGCAATGATATTTCAATGGAAACCTGGTATTTGCAGCAATGAATGATGTTCAAGAAAAGGTACGGCTGAAATGATTGATGCACTTTCTCCTTCTGCAGATGTCTGCTGATGATGCCAGATAGATAGGCGCCTCAAGTGATGAAGTCGAACTGGCAGACTAGATGGCGATTTACTCAATACTGAGAAGTACGGCTTCCTTGAAAAGTACGGCCTGCAGCAATGAATGGTATGGATTGTACAACAGCAATGATTAAAATGGTACGGCTCCTTTTCGACTCTCCAGATCTTAATAAAAGGTGCGCCTTGATGAAGATATGCTCTCTTGAAGAGAACCTAATAAAAACTCTGAAGAGGAATGATCTCTAAATGCTTTGTAATTTCTTCTAAATGAAGAAATCCCTCTGCCTGGCAATAAATTGGATGATATTTCACACCCTCTGAATCGCTCTCACTAGAGATGGCTCGTTCCCCAATGCACTGAGACTGAAACCCTTGGCTTTCGTGCTCTGGTCAAGACTCGATCAATTTTCAACTCACAATAACAAAAATGGGCTCGATTTCCAATGCAAATACCTTATACTCATGAAAAGTGCGATTTCCTTAATAATAAGAAACATTAAAAGAATTCAACTTCTTTTGTTTAATTTTTCAATAGTCTCCAGCCAAATTTTTAATCATAAATTATAATCGTCAAATGGCCCCCTTTCATGATGGGTGACCCCTTCATTAATCCACTTAAGTTATAATATTAAAATATTATAACTTTATAACATGTGCTCCAAAATAATTAATATTTAATTAATCAATTAAATATTAATATCTCCCTCGAAATGAGTCCGATTGCCGAACGTACGAAGTTGGTGATGAAGTGGATGATTACTTTTTGAACAAGCCATCT
>VDFB02146671.1:0-45637 GCA_007258455.2 Sequoia sempervirens
GTCAATTGAATTTAGTTTTTTCAGCTTTGTCTTTAAAACATTAGATATAGGTTGCTAAAATCAGTAATAAATTTGATCTTCTTTTTCACTGTTGAGTGTCTGATACCCATTTTAGTAGCCCTATTTCAGTCAAGAACAAGCTATCTCCAAGCTAGTCAGAAATTACAAATTGGCAAATGAATTCTAAATCAGAAAAAAATTCTCTAAAGTGAGATCATATTATTCCAAAAGGAGTTCTATGATTTGGAAGAATCCAACTTAATAATAAATCCAACAAAAGTCAATCCAGAGCATCCAGTAAAGAAAACTAGATGACATAACTTTGCATGCCTGAAACAGAGAGTGAATTCTCAAATAAAGAAGAAAACTAGATTACATAACATTGCATGCATGAAACAGAGAGCGGGTCTGCAAGTATAGCACTGGGAGAAATAGAATGATTTTGGGTTTCAGAGTTTTTTCATCTTATTCATTTCATTGGTCTGAAGTCAAGGGTCCCAGTTTTTGAGAAGAAACTAAAGACTTCTCTGGTTGTTGGCAGGGGTCCAATTTTGGATGGATTGGAAGCACTTTTTGATGCAGAAAATCTTTTACTGCAAGCTACATCTCCGTGGAATTAAAACTGATAAAATTGGTAGACAACTTATAATACTTCAGTCATGAGCATTTCTACTACAACCATAAACAATCAGACCTGCTATATAACGGTACCTAGAATCAAACATCTGATAAAAACGGAAGGGTGAGAGCAACTTCACCAACTTTTATAGCAGGTTGGTTAATGATTGTGCAACACAGGTTTTGTATGATCTCAATGGTGGTGGTGGTTGTATATTTGATGACACTTTCTTTGGAAAATAATCTTTTCTCTTTTCGGTTTTTGTGCAATCCAATGTTATAAGTACAAATGTGTAAACAATGAAAGCATTGTATATATATCAGAGCTTTCTTATCTTTGAATTTTTCTTATGTTTTGAAATTTTAACCAGTTTTTCAAATACTCCTTGTGTATGTCTATCATTATTGTGTATGTCTATCATTATATGATTGTCCTAACTTAAGACTTGATTCTATAAGACTTGTAACCTTTGTCCATATGATAAGCTGTGTTTCTCTATTTATTCATACGCTAATAATTGTTTCTTCATCAATATTATTAAAAAAATTGAATCATATATCTATGTGCAAATCCATATTTAAGATTTTAGTCAAAGTAACATATTGCTTTGATAACTTCCTATTTATACATAGTTTTTACCAGCTCATTTAATTTATCATTTATTTTAAAATATATATTTTAAATTTTATTTTATTTATATTTATGTCTAGTAGATCTTGAAATTATTATAAAGATTTCTTTTATATTAATAATATTTGGATTGACTAAAAGAATCCATTATTCATTATTATCATAAAACTTTCATTTTGATAGTTGGTTATATTTATAGTTTTTAAAGTGTTGATTCATGAGAAAATTGGTTTTATGTATGTTGATCTCTGGTTTTGTCTTCATTGATTACTTGTTTTTTATACTCTAAAGCATTTAATGCTCTTTTTGATGAGCTTTCTTTGCTACGCATAGATGTATATTCTTATATCTAAACTACGTAATCTTTTATAATTTTAATAATATATTTTAGGTTTTATATCTTTCATTTAAAAATAGAAGAAAGTGTTGAATAATAATTATAAAATAAAATAGTTCTATAAAGGAGTTAGCTGAGTCTTGGGCTTGCTTCTCAAGGTCTTGGGGTTCAACTCGAGGTCTGGGTCTTTACTCAAGATGTATCTAGTCTTGACTAGTGTCGGTATCCCTTAAGATTATTCATTTTAGCTCACCCTAGTTCTAAGATGGAGACACCTTTGGGTTAAAAATCTTATCCTTTTTATCTTTTGTAGATGTATTTTAATAAAAGTCTATACTTTATTTCTAAATATACTATCCGAAATAAATGATAAAACCCTTTCTCAAACAAAACAAAATATTTGAAAATTAAGGAAGAGTTTTAAAATAAATGTGATTTTATTTTATGAAAATCTCCTAAAATAATGTTTGTTACTAATATTATTACTTATTATAAAACATTAAATGTAATAATATGATCAAATTTGAAGTAAAATGCAAGGTCATAACAAGTAGAGTATTTTATCATCATGAAAATATTAAATTGTCTATTTGTAATTTATAAGATTTTAAGCATTTTGTATGTAAATCATCTAGCCTAAAGCTTCAAGTGACAATTTTTGTAACTTAACATTAATAATTTGTTGAATCAAAACTCTCTTTCACTAGCTCTAGTATACTTTTCTAATTACTAGATTTGAATTCATTGTATTCTCTAGTTTAAATTCATTAAGGAACACAATTTTATCATATTTCCTTAATTTTCAATTATAATATTATATTGGTAATAATTCATTTACAACTATTTTATATTTCTAGTCTATCCTAAATAATTCTAAAATTTTATGTCTTGATTATGACTACATTCTTACAATTTTCACTCCTTTAAATTTTCATTAGTACACTATATTCACCTTTCAAGTATCTCCAAAATAATGTTAGACATAACAAAATATTTAATTGTGATTTATTTATTTAAAACCAAATTTCATTAAAAAGTATTACAATTTAAGAGCGAGATTTTCACTTTTGGAATTTGGATGTTCATATAATTTCTCAAATTGAAACGTAGGATTTGTACACTTTGTATAATTATAGCATGATAAGGTCCTCCTATATTGGTATTAAGTGGTTGTCTTATATAAGCTATAGTTACTTTGTAATATAGTCAAAACCCCAAACATCATCATGGACCTTAAGAATGAACTTAACTGTTTCTTTCATATGTATCAACTTTTTCTAACTCTAAATCTTCAAGAGTAACTTCAAAATATGGCTGCATGCATATATATACATACATACATACATGCATGCATGCATACATACGTACATACATACATACATAAATACATACATACATACATGTATGTACATACAAACATACATACATACATACATACATACATACTGATGTAGGAGCATCCAGGGTGTAAGAGCAATCTTGCATCACCCGAAAAATGGTTGCTTCTTTTCAATAAGGGCTAAATTTGGCAAGGTTACTATTTTTTCATTAGTTTGCATTTATGCACGGATGGACACGAAATCTTACACAAACCTCTAGAATGGTAAATTGAAGCCATTGGTGAAGAAATCACTTCAATATCATGTCAATTGAGAGGTATTAAAATTTCAATTTTCGAAAATCCTATTAAAATATTTGAAGTCAATTTTGAAGCACTAAGAGGCTCTAGATGGGCTTGAAAATTGGTGGAAAATGAAATTAGTCTACCTTTAGGGGGTGCGCCTTCTTGAGAGCTTTCTGAAAAGGTATTATAATTGAAAATCCAACAATTGGATCAAAAGTTATGACCTCACAAAGTTGTACTACCAATTTTTTTTTAAAAAAATTAAAATATCTTCTTGAGGAAGTTACACTTTCCAAAAAAATTTAGGGCAGTTACACCTTCCAAATAAAGGATGTGAATGGGGGTTATTGTGAGGAGGGAGAGCAGTGTAGATGGTGGCTCCGATTTGCAGATTTATGTATTTAGAAAGCCCATGTGATGGTAGTTGTAATGTTGTAATTTTATTTTCATTTTAGTGATAATAGAAAATCCTTGTTTCCTTCTTGCATTCTGTTTGTGCAATTCTCTATTGTTGTTGTGAGTTTCAAATTGTAAGGGGAGTACCCTTCATCCGATACATACATACATATGCATATATGATGCAGGAGCATCTAGCGATGCAAGGCAATCTTGCATCACCCAAAAAAAAATGTTTTCTTTATTTTCTTTAGTTGTTTTGAGTCCCATGATGGAACTTGAGGGGTATATGACTATTAGGCATCAAAAATGGAAAAAAACAAGCACTTACTATTTTTAGTAAGTTGGCCAAAATGGCCTCGTATGGATGTGAAAATTTACCCCAAGGAGCAAAGCTAAAAAACATTTTTGATCGCGAAAGGATCACCTCAATACCCTGCATGGTTTGGGAGAAATTAAAGTTTTTGTCTTGGGAAATTTCTCCAATGCAGCTTCAAATTCAGATATAAAACTTTAGAGGCCCCGAAATAGCTCAAAAAGTGGTTTAACTGACCTACAACGCGGGCTCATGTGTTGTAGAGCTCGTCAAGAGCTTTATGACAATATGCAATAATAGTGAATCAGACACCCAGATCAAAATTTATGGCCCTGCGAAGTTGGTCCTCTAAAAAGTTAATTTCATAAAAAATTCTTCCTAGGCCAGAAATCAAACGGTGGGACTTTAAGTGCCAAAACAAAAGGGGAAATTTGATCTTTCTAGAACATTCTAGGGTGGTTATTGGGGAAAATAAAATGGGTTAAGTGGGGATTGTGGAAGGTGGCCCTGATAGTGCAAATTGTGGCTCTGAATAGTATATTTTCTTTTTTGAGTTGATTTTGATGTAATGAATCAAGCCCATGAGGCTATAGCATGTAAGCTTTGAATTTGTAATTTCATTTTCTAGAAATAATTGAAAGTGAATCAATTTTTTGTCTCGCATCTCTTGTGTTGGTATCTGTTGTTGTGATTTCTGTGAGTTTTGGGTGGAGTAGCCCTCATCAATATACATATATATTATATATACTATATATAAGGTTAGAACTTACCTATTTTGCAATTTTTGCCTTATATTTTTGCACTCAATTTAGTGCATGTTCTCATAGATGTTTTATAGGAATCATTTTCCATATTTATAATGATAGATGAATTGATGATGAATATTCAAAATCCCACATGGTCATAACCCTAACCCTAGGTTTATCCTAATGCATTATGAAATATTCATATTAACTTAATCTCAAAATAAAGCCACTATCGTGCTCATTTAGAAGGATTAACTGATTCCTTATTTCCCTCACTCATGGTTCTCTACTGTCATACTAATTTTTATTAGATCTCATTGCATTTCCATAGGGTATTGAAGCTAATAAATTGAATAAATTTTATAGAACATCATCCCTAAGCCTTTTTCCAACCTCTTATCATCAATCTCATTGTCCTCTTATCCTCTTTACCATTTTTTATAGTCCCTTCCTAATTTCTTCCCCCATCACTCCCAAAAAATTACATTCCTTTACCTTTACATCCTCCATTGTATTAGTATTCAAATTAATTCCTTCATTTATGTTATGTCCCTCCCTACAATAGAGTAGCCATAAATATGAAATATAGAAAATAAAATGTAGAAATGAATTTAACACAAAAATGATATTGTTTAGATTTAATGAAATCACATTACAAAATATCATAGGCCTCTTTAAGGGGATAACATCCTTTGAGTAGTGTTTAACACAATATAATTCATGAATGATCCATTCTACCATCAAAACCTTTATTTATGCTAATTCTACCTATAGGTACTACTACTACACAAGCATGTTAGATAAACCAATTTAGAAAAATGGTTGACTTACAAAGTATTTGCATCCAATACTATTATTGATAAAGATTAATAAAAAGTAACTAATTAGGAAGAAATGGTAAGGGCCACATGTCCTAACATGCCCTACCCCTTAAAAAATTTATCCACAAAGCTTGAGATGAGGATATTGTTGCTATAGGTGAGAAAGGAGTTCATGTGTTGCATCTCATGGTTGCAACCCATGCCATTGGATAGGCACCTCAATGATGTTGCATGGTTGCAAAGGTAGAATGGTTGTTTGTTGAGGATAGAATAAAGTGTGAGGATAATAGATCCTTCAATATTTGTCTAAATTAATAGAGACTATTCCTAAATCTATCAAGAAAGATCCTATTTCAAACAAGAGACATGGAAAATTGAATTTAGCTTGAAGTCCAGGAAAGAAGATCTAACTTATAAGCAATAGTTTTCTTTTTGTAAAATTCTATAGGGTCTATAAGACTTAGAGGAATCTTTTTTATGAGTTTTCAAACTCAAGATAATTGTTTTATGATTGTATTCAAAGGGATAATATGTCATTGATGGAAAAAGTGAGCTTTGAATTGTGTTAATCAGTTTGTTGTTTTATGCAATTCTATGCTAGGCTCTAGTTTTCCTTGAGGGTGTAAAGAATGGTGTCACATATGTGAATGGTGAAATAAATTGCAAGTACCTTCAAGTCGCTAGATATGTATTTCTAGAGAGAGGGCGGTAATTGACCATACATGGCTTCATACAGAGTCATCTTTGTTATGTGATAAGTCTTATTATACCACCATTCTGCTAATATTTGGTCTAATGATATTGTTGATTAGAAGTAAATGTATTTCAATAGGTCTCTACAAATTTATGATAAATTTAATTTGGTCATTGCCTTGGGGATGAATGTAGAGCTTAATTTTAGGTTGGGTACCATGGTAGTAGAAAACTTCTTCCTGTTAGAATTAGCTATGGCTGCCAAGATCTTGAGACCAAATGGAAAGCACAAGAGAGAGAGATGAACATGACAAGAATAAATTGTATTCAATGTCAATGATATGAGATGATTTGAGATGATTACAAATGAGAGAAACCCCTTGGTTATATAGCCAAGGTGAGATGCAAGATGTCATAGGATTATGACAAGTGTCTTAATCATATGACATGAGACAAGTAATCACACTT
This sequence comes from Sequoia sempervirens, assembly GCA_007258455.2. NCBI lineage: Eukaryota > Viridiplantae > Streptophyta > Pinopsida > Cupressales > Cupressaceae > Sequoia > Sequoia sempervirens. The sequence continues at coordinate 6,651 of VDFB02146671.1, forward strand.
ACCTAGGTTCACATGTAGTAGTTGTCAAAGGATAAGATAACAACTAATGAAAACTAACACCTTCTAGAAAGATTCCTTCCTATGACCTAAGTAAACTTAACATGTGTAAATAAGTCCCCTAGTAATGAATTAACTATGTACAAGACTTTATTTACACCAACACCCCCCCTTAAGTGCAACTTAGGGAGTAGCAAATTATTATGCAAATGACACAAAGATGTAAGAATGGGTCCCAACTACTAGGCCATGTTTGGTACCCATGTACATATGCAAATGCAATCAATGCAATCTCTTACAAATGGAGAAAATTAGAAAACCCAGTGGGACAAAACTCCTCCCCAAAAGAGAGATGAAATACAAAATAGAAATACTCTCAATGATGAATGAGAAGGTAAAAACCCCATGTGAGGAGAAAGACCCCCCCATAATACATAAGTAGAAGAGAGACAAGGCAGCCCCCCCTCAATGTTGATTCTCTTGCAATGATGGTAGAAGCTCAACATTGAATGCTAAAGATGATCCAATCTCGTCGAACAACGTTCCTCCCCTTAGGAAGAAACAAAACCATGGATGTATGCAGGATATCAGGATGATGGATGATGTATGATGTCTCTGAAGCATGCTCAAGTGTCTCCATGTCGATTCTGAAAGTTGACACACTCCAAATAGGTGTTCTAGGCCACACTGATGAAGAGGACAATCCAACATCTAGTAGAGATGAATGTAGAACATGATCCAAAGACAAGGATATCCCCTCTAAAGACAAAGAAGTCTCCTCCAAATGTTGTCCAAAAGTATCCACACTCACGCCAATCTGCAAAGAATGATCATGTAGATAATGAACAAGAGGGTCAAGGTGTTCCCTCACAACAACTAAAGGAGCATCTTCATCAAAGAGAAGATGAATGTCATCAATGGTTTCCTCCAAATCTGCAAGATGAGACTCCACAAACAAGTCTGAAATACCTGTCAAGAAGTCATCCAAATTAGCCATATATGGAAGACTATGTATATCCTACTGCACTGAATCACAAGTATCATCAACTGCAACAGTAGATGGAGGAGATAGAATGCATGGCTCAAGTACTGGATCTGATGTGAGAATTCCCAAGTTCAAGAATCCAGATGTCTCCTTTGAATCATGGTGTATGTGGTCAACAGTCGAAGGAACAATGTCATCATCAGAAGCAAACTGTGCAAAGGTATACAACCAAGATGAATGATCAACCACCCCATTAGCAATGATCTATCTAGTCTCCAAGTCTCGAATGATTACCGAATCAGGTGTGAACTCCACAGACCTCCCATCTCCACCATGTGTAATATGATAAATGGAAAGAAGATTGTTTGTCAAATGAGGAACACACAAGACATCCTAGAAAGTGTTGTCCCCAAAACTAATAGATCCCTTCCCTATTACACTCATGTATGTATTGTTTCCCATCAAGATAGGAGACATAATACAAGGCTAGAATGAAGAGAAGATAGTCTATGAAGATGCCATATGATGAGAAGCTCTCGAATCTAGAAGCCATCTCCCTAATCCTAGACCTAAAAGAGCACAAAGATCTTGATCTTTATTTCCTGATGTAGATGCTTGACCTTTGTCCTTTTTAGATTGTTTTGAAGTAGAAGGAGAAGAAGGTGATTCAGACATTCTAGAAGGAAAATCAATGTGATTATTTTTTAGAAAATTTTTCAACTCATCAATATCCTTCTTATAACAATAGTGTTCTTCATGTCCATCCTTCTTGAAATATGCACAAAAAGGTCTCTCCTTAGATTATTCTCCTTTTGAGGATGAGGATTATGATTCTTTATGTGGCTTGTTCTTTTTCTTCTTTTTCTTCTTATTAAGATTCCCTAATTCTTTTTGTTCCTTAGACTCACTTTCCACCAATGCTTGTGACTTGGAAGACTTGATTAGACCCATGTTCATTAACTTAGCTTCCTCTTGGGTTAGGAGATTTGCAAAGTCATCAAACTTAGGATCAACAGATGATGCTCTCATAGAAAGTCGATGGGTGTGAAAGCCAGAAACAAACACTGAATACTCAGGACCAAGCTTGGATAACACATTCAGAATCAACTATAAATCCTCTTTTTCAATACTGCATTCTTTCAACTGTGTTCTTAGTTGCTTGATTTTGGAGACATAGTCTTTGATGTGGTCAAAACATTTAGGATCAAGATTCATCAAATCATTATCAATTTGATATCCCCTAATCTTATTTGTTTTACCATACAATTTTTCAAAATTCTCCCATGCCTCTTTAGGTGTATTGCATGATTCAATATGAAATTGCAAATCAAATGAGACTAATGAACATATGCATCCAAGTGTTTTCTCACGATCAATCTCCCAACTTGCCAATTCTTTAGCATAAGTAGGTTTTTGAATGGTGTCCTTTAGATGACCTATTAAACCTTTCATCATGAGATAGTTCCATACTAATTTTTCCATGTAGCATAATTATGTGGAGTTAGGAGTTCAATTTGAGATTTCCCCATTGCAAGAACACAAACCAAGCAAAAGACTGCAACCAACTACTGCAAGATTACCCCCCCAAATCACTCAATCAAGAAACCCCCCAAGCAATATCTGATTTGTCACTTTATATTTAGTGCATTTACAATTGCCACTTGCCAAAAACAGCAAAGTGGTCTTTGATCTTTGTACATGCAAATGCCAAATTTGGCCACAAAATCAAGTACAATTTTTGGTACAAAATGAGATAAATCTGATCATACCAATGAGAAGTACACAAAAAATTATACACTTTCAAAAAAAACTGCACCAAAATTTTTTTACTGTAGGAGCAAGATATGAGCTCCCAAAGTTTCTAAAATGAGGACGAAGCAGCAACACCTATGATAATCTACAATTTCTGGAAAAACCAGACACAAAAACAAAAAATTGATTGTACCACTATGTAGAGCATGACAAATTAGCCCAAATGAAAAAAAATTGCTTGAAAAAAGGAGCCAAAATGACTGAGTTATGAGTCTTCAAAGTTGGACTGCAAAAATGAAATACTCATCCGTGAGGGGGGCAAAATGTTTTTAAACCTGCTGACGTATTGCTGATGTCAGAAAAATGCGGGATTAAATTTGATGACCCGTTGAGTGTAAAAAAGGAATATACCCTCCAGTGTCAGAATATTCTCCTGGCTGGCCGGGGAATTTTAGCGGCAGAATCTGCTGTGGAATCTTCTCTGACCGACAGAATATTGGAATATTCTCTGGTGAATATTCTGTAGAATCTGAATGCCAGATTATACCCGTCCATTGGTAAAGCTTTGATGCCGAAATTTCAGTGTCTGCCAATTTATATTGGCCGCCTATTCATGGGAGAGGGGGCCCGCCACGGGCGAGTAAGACACCGACACGTGGCATCATGTGGTTAGGTTGTACCTTGCCATGGGTATGCAGTACCTGCAAAGGGTACTACTATGCAAGTCTGCATACTTTTTAAAGTATGCAGATTATATTTTTATTTTCATTTTTAAATCAAAAATTTTCTAGAAAAATCAAATTCATTTTTTTTCTAAAAAAATTTCAAAATTTTTCGACAACAAACATTTATTTTCAAATCAACGTCAACGAATGATGACTTAATTGGGACTGCGCTTAGATGAAAAATTACACTGACTGACATGATTTGGCCTGACCACCTGTCTCGAGCTGGCCTTTGTCCATTTGGCGCCAGTGAAAATTATCACGGTCCTGGCAGACACGGATGCAGAAGCCACTGAAATTGGGAGCCAGCCCCAAACTGTACTTTAGTGATTATAGAATATGGTACACAGGATTGGCCAGGAGGAAGAGGAAACCATTCATGACATGAGGAGATGGAGTGGCACCACCAGATCCAGAATAGAATTAACCCAGGATTTCAGACAGACATCAGAGACCACACTTAGGTTAAGTTCCACCCCAGGCACTTACCCTTTTTACTCACTTCATGTGGTTGAGACATATGCACTCACCTATTAATACACCTCTTGCATGCATACTTTCCATTTCTCACACACTTGTTAAGTGAGCTCACATGTGTTGCACCTTTGGAGGGGTAGTTAGTCATTTACTCCTGCCTTCTTACCTCCTCTAATTTTCCTATATAAGTAATGCTCTCATTGATTTTATACACCCTTTTTTGTAGCTTCTTTTGAAGAAATTATCAATGCAATTCTGTCATATTGACATTTACATCTCTTAAAATTTGTTGCTTTTCTTTTATGCATTAAACATTTGTATCTTAGAATCTCTCTTAAAATTTTCTTGGTTAATTCATTAATTTTTAAATTTCTAACATGGTATCAGAGAACATTTTGAGTTTTGAGTTCATATATTCCTAATTGAGAGAATAGAGTTTTGTATATGATCTTGAAAATTCTCATATGCTCTTCTCTTGTGTTTTGAATGATTTGGAGAAATAGAAAGGAATTATGAAGATTTGTTAACCTTGTATTTGCATACATGTTTTTTGGTGAGACCTAGTGATTGCAGTATTTTTTGTTATACTAGCATCATTTTTACTGATCCAACCTGTCTGAAAGGCTTGAGAAAGTCAATATTGTCTTTTGTTTCATCTGATTAGGCCACCATATGACATAGTAGTGATTGAGGGTTTGAAGCATAAATTTGGTGAATATATTTTTATTGGAGCAATTTCATGAAAAAAGGACCCTTTCACTAAGTCCAAAGGGTTTAATAGATGAATTTTATATAAAATTCACCTACTTTTGATGTCAGGAGCATCTAAGAAAAAATAATCCGCATGAGGTCATATGACCCCATGCACATAGGACGAGATAGGTTAAAAAATAAAAAGTAAAAAAATGGCGCTCAACGCTAAAGCACTTCATAGCACTAAGGATTAACCACATGGGAACTTTATTTTAACCACACAAAGAATTTTTCTTAGAGGGGCTTCGACACCCCTTGGGACCACCTCCATGGCCTAACTACCACAAGTAGCGGCTTCAACTAACCACCAACTTAAACTACCAACCCCAAGCCACTAGCAATCAATTGTGATCGCTACAACCAACTATCAATGCATCGCCGAGTGGCCACCACAACAAGTGACACCACTAGTGGGCCACCAAGGCCCCATTTAAGTCCTAAAACATGCCTTTTTAAAAAAATTGTATAGATTTTTCCTTAAAAGGTGAAATTTTGCAAATGAACAGTCAACAAAAAGCTGATTTTATCACAAACATATTGGTGTCATTGAAACTATAAAAATGTTTTGTTTTTTAATATTTTTTGGTCTCCAAAGTCATATTTATAAGAAAATTTTAACGAGGCATAACTTGTACCCTAATTGTCAAAATTTCCTTGTGGATAATAAGGGGATTAACTTGTCAAAGACATCTCATATTAAGAATACACATCAATGAAGTTATGGGATCTAAAACACATTGAATCATCAAAAACTATTTTTAATGCCCCCCAAATTTTGCAATGATGTTATTCAATAGAAAATAAATAAATAATTTTGATGTAGAATCTCTTGTAGGCATTACCTCCACCCATTTAGTGATGTAGTTGATAGCCACCAGTATCCGTTTATATCTATTGTTGGATTTTTTAGTTATCTCCACCATAAATTATTAGCCCACTATTGGAATGGAGCCTCTATTGAAATGGTATTAAGGGGGATTGAACTTAAAAAATTCTTCTTGCCAAAAAACCTTTAGCAAGCATCATATGATTTGAAAAACTTGGTCACATATTTGAACAAGGTGGTCCACCAATATCCTAGTCTTATAATCTTATGAGCAATATTCTTTGACATAAGATGTCAATCACACAACCTTTGGTGGAATTCTTGTATAACCCTCTCAAACTTCTCATTGTTCAAATGCTTGAGAAGTACGACATCAAATTTTCTCCTTATTAATTGACCTTGGAGCATTGCATACCTTTAAACTATCAGCTTTAATGTTCTATTTTTTATTGTCTACTTGCGATGGACAACTTAGATTCTCCAAATAAAAAATAATATTCTTATACCTTGAAAAATATTTTAAATGACAAGGAGAAATAGATGGATCAAATTCACCCTAATGCACTTTACTTGCATCCAATTTTATGTCATCAATTAACCTAGCAAGGCCTCAACCTCCAATCAACTTGGTTGGCTTCACCTCCAAATCATATTCCTATATTGTGTTTATCCATTTACTCTTCTTTCCCAATGCCTCCTATTGAATGAAGATATGTCTTATATTAGTGTGTGGCATGAAGATAGTGACCTTGGTTACTAATTCATTGTTGGAAGTTTGGAGAGATTGCTAAAGTTTGGCATTGATGATATTGTTTGGAAACATGAGCATGAATGGTTCATAATGGTGTATTGTCAAGATTAACATGTCTCAGCCTTAGAGTCCTAATATTGATTTTATTTGATGTATTATTATATATTGATTTGTTTATTTGAATTGCCTATGGTGTCATGTCACAAATTGGGACCCACCAACTGGGTTGCATCCCCGTTGGAGATGATTAGATGACACATAATCATCCCAAGCGGACATAGGCATCCCACTTTGGAATCTTTGACCTGTGATAGATTCTATGACGCATCATAAGGCATCTTGTTGCATGGAGAAAGTTGGCACCCAAGTTGGGTTATGACAAGCTGTAAGAGAATCCTATATTCTTGGTTAGTTATGATAGATTCTCTTATAACTATAAGTGTTGTCAGTTATTACATATTCTATGACAATTATAAGATCTGTAAGGCATCTATCATAAGCTATTTTTAGCATATTCTAGGCACCCAAGCTCGAGGAAGGAATATTTGCATGTATGACAATTGTAAGAGGTGTAAGGGAATCCAATACAAGTGCCCAAATGGATGTCTATAGCGTGGGATATTGTTCCATTTGGATTTGGATGCCCCTCTCCTTCTAGATGCTTCTTGAACTTGTATTCTCTATAAAATGTATGCCTTGCATTGTAGAATGCATAGTTTGTTTTCAGGTAACAAAGTGTTTTTGGGTATACTCCAAGATAAGTTTCTATGACAAAATACTTGTTGAAGAAGCTTTGTACTTGGGGTTGTATTCTAACTTTTATTTGAAGTAATACAATAGTACTATGCTTTTGGAGGGTGGGGGTTTTTACCTGAAAGGGTTTTCCCCATGTATATTTGGTGTATGTTAGTTTATGTTTACTTGTTCTATTCTATTCTTCTCTATGTGTTTCTCTTGTTGTAACTAGATAAGGTGTTAAAATAAATTTTTTGTAACTCTCCCCTACTTAGATTAGTGTAGAAAGTTGTTTCCACTCACCCAACTTCCTTTCATGTATTATAGTGTTGTCATTGATGTCAACAATGTTGTTGATCACTTTGGGCAATCCTAACAAGTTTCTGAGGTGTTTAGGAAGCCATTCAAGAAAAGTAATTTGGTCTGGAAATATCAATTGTGTGGAAATCTAACTAAGTGTCAGAATTTCCAATTCAGTGTTATAGTGCATTAGTTTTTAGGTCCACACCACTTCTAATAGGAATATTTTTCTATGCACTTCTAACCTAATTTTTTTGGTTGTTAGATGCATTCAATTCCAATATTTCATCTTGATTGGATGAAGGGTTTGAGAGATATGAGTAACAGAGTTCGGCTTGACAATTCACAGGTATCTTTTTGTACAATGTGTTTATGGGGGAGAATCCACTCTTCTCTATGGATAAGTCTTGGCCTTGTGTTGTTGAAGATAAGTTTCCAAATATCAATAGATATTGAATTCCATTCGGCATTGATTTTTGAGGTCCACGTGTCGAGATGAGGATGTATAGTTGAGGGTTTTTGGTAAATAGGTCCTATGTTGTGTGAAGGATTTATATGTGTTGTGCTCTTATGCAGGATCTATTTTAGATCCATGCCAACCTATCTTAAGGAGTTTTGAATTTTGAATTGTGGCGTGTAATATGGATGAAGTGTTTTAGAGCTGACAAGTTACATTTTGGTGTTGCATCGAATTAGATTGAACTAAATGAAGTTACTCTTGATGTGGATATATATGATGGATTGCTTTTGATGTTTTGGATGATGAAAAAGTAGTAATAACTATTATGTGATATGAATTTGATCAAAGTAGTGCGAGTTGTGTTGTGGAAGATCTAAGTTGTGTGAATGAAGAGCATCACAGAGTGTTGAATCAATGCAAAGATTGTTAGTGTGCTTCATATGAACTGTACTCTTGCATATTGTAGATGCATTTGTAATAGTTCAAAAGAGGCTATGAACCACCTTCTTTATTCTATCTTTTCTCTGTGGATATTGAGTCCACCTACAGTGAGAATTTATGTAATATACTATAGCCGGTTATAATATATTGTGAGCTAACCTTCATCGTGGTTTTTCCTATTTTGGTTTTTCCACATAAAAATCTTGGTATTCATGTGTTACGTGATGTTTTCAATGTTTTCATGCTTTCTTTCCTTAATATAGTTGAATATGAATTAGTTATTGGATGTTTGATGTTTGAATGGTTTAAGAGAATACTGATTCACCCCCCCCCCCTCTTAGTATTTTGGGTGTTCAATAATTGGTATCAGAGCTCAATTCCTTGGAAGGAGCTTAATCGCTTTGGGAAGGTCTTGGAGATTGAACACATGGATGATAGAAAATTTCTCATTCCTTTAGAAGAGATCCCTACATTAAGATTGCATGCTTGACAAAGATGGAGAACTCAAAGTTGCTCTTGAAGATCTAGATAAAATTGAAGTTGAAAATAGAGGTCTTAAGGAAAATGTTAAAGAAGCAAATGAATGTATTAGAAATTTGAGAGAGTGAATCAAGAAGTTTATAGAAAGGCATAACGAAGTCAGTGGATAGTTGAAACAAGAAAATGAAAAAATCACTAGACTAAAAGTACAAGTTGAAGAATAGAAAAGAGTTGAATGTTTGAATGCAATGGTGAAAAGAAAATTTGGTGAGTGCACAAGGCTTGAACAAGAAATGGTTAACCTAAGATTAGATCTGTATAAAGCAAGAAGTCATGAAGACAAATTCAAGGTGAGTTCTACAATGCTTGATGAGATGATTGCAAGTTAGAAAACATCCAAAGATAAAAGTGGCTTGGGATTTGAAAATGGTGAAAGCTAAAAAGTAGATTAGGCACCTACCATAGAAAAGAAGATCAATGAACTAGAGAAGGTCGAAGACAAGAAGAATAATGGAAAGATCCAAAATCAAATAAATGAAGCTAGAAGACCTCCGGTCAAACAACCAAATGCTCAAAGGTACCCATCTTTCAATGGTTTTTTTATTATTGTAATAAATTTGGACATAGAGCAATGGAATGTAGAAGGAGAATGAATTATAATGTTCACTCCTTTATTGATCAATGATTTACATGCAAAATATTTGGACATAGAGTAAGTGAATGCAAAATTCAAATGATGAATACACATAACAATGGTAGAATGATTCAATATTTCAATGGTTACTATTATACATCCTATGGATTTAGACACAAAGCTAATTAATGTAGATCTAGAATGAATGGAAGGAATACTACTAAGAAGAATATCATATGTCACAATTATAGTAGACCTAGACATGTTAAATTTTGCAGAAGCATAAATAAAAGGATAATCTAGTAAAGAGGAATGAACCAATCAAAAAGGTTGATCAGGTTGAAGTAAAGAAGGAAATGGAAAATATTTGGAGAAAGAAAGAAGAGATAGAAGAAAAGGAAGAATTTGTACCATCCTCTAATATAGATTGTTCATTAGAAACTAAGCCAAGAGCTATGGCTTAGGGTGAGATTTGATGGATATCTTTTATCCCCCACCATAAAAATGGTGTTGAGGCTGCAACACAAAGATATGTGATGTAGATCAACATGCTTCATCTATTGGTGACGATTTCAAAAGAAAATATGTCAATGTGGAAGTTTGTGGAGCTTTGGAAGCTAATTGTGCATACAGATTAAGTGTTGCCAACTTTATGTGTTGAATCATTCAATGTAGAATTAGGTCAAATCAAAAGGTTATAAGAAAATTTACTAAGGAAAATTTATTTCACACAAGCATTCAAAGAGGATAAGATTTTCAAGAAGATAATTCAAAGTGCATAAGGAAATTTGAGATACAAAGAATCAAAACCCTAATTCAAAAAACAAAGTAAAAAGGTATTTTTCAAATCTTGTGTGCACTAGTTTGTAGAAATATTTGTTTGAAATCAGTTTGAATCCATATTGCAATGGATACACCAAAATTTATAGAGGTTACAGAGAAACCACAACCTAAATTCAAGAGATTCCTTGTGAAAGCCATAGAAAATGATCCACTAGGCACTTTCTCACACATTCCATATGGTGTTTTATCAACAGAGGATATTAGGGAATACATTAATGGAAAAATGGAAGAGAATTATCCTAGTAAGCTAAGTGATGTATGGAAAAATGAATTAACTGGTGAGAAATTCACCCTAAAACCATAATGCAGAAACCTAGTTGAAAAGAAAATAGATGTATGGTAGTGGTTCCCTAATTTCTTCTATGATTTCAAGTGGATTAGAATAGCCTTGAGCAAAGTTCATGATCAGTTTGTTTAGACGGATACGCCTCACATGATTACAAAGGAAGTGATAAGAGAGGTCACTAGTCTGAAATCTATTAAAAACAAAGAGGTAATGGATAAAATAGGCACTACATTTGATCAAAGAGCCCTTGCTATTAATCCTATTAGAAACCCAGTTGTTAGATATGTTGCTATGGTTATTGGATACAAATTTTATTACACCAAAATGGATAATTGTTTCTACCACTGCAATCCATGTGACACATGAGATGGTAGAGAATGGTGCAGACTATGACCTTTGTGAGTTGCTAAAGGAATAACTAATGGAGAACCTAAAGTAGACCAAGGAGAAGAAGTATCTATTTAAGTATGGCACTCTGGTTATGTGCTTACTATTCTACTTTTTGAAGGAGGTTTTATAATTGGAAAGGTAAATTGGATAAGTGGAAGGCTTGGTGCACACCAAATTGCAGATTATATGAGCAGCCTTAGAGATTTCAATGCACAAGATGATGCCCTTACTACTTTCTTTGCAGTATTTCAGAAGATATGAATGTCAACACCATTGTTCTAGAACCTAATGCAGAGGAAGAAGTGAAAACAAATTATGTTCAGCATGAGAAAGATAAAAATGAGGAAGTTGCACAAGATAACACTCCTCTAGAAGTGGAGGACATGACAAAAGAGAATGATGAAGATGTAATGATTGAAGAAGACATTGCAAAGGATAATGCTACCACTTCTCCTCCGGTGCAAAATGATGAAACTTCTCCTCTGGTAAACACAAAGAACACTAATAGGGATGATAATGCAGATGTAGAAGTAGAAGATGAGCAAGAAAAGAAAGACGAAGTGAAGACATATAAGGAGAAAGAAGAAGAATATAAAGAGGAAGACAAAGACAAAAATAAGGATGCATTTGGAGATGTTGAGAAAGACAAACTAATTGACTCCAAAAAGGCTACAGAGGATAAGGGAAAGGTTATAGAAGCAAAAAAGACTCCTTGTGAATATTTTGACTCCTCCAGAGATTCTCTGAAGAACTTGTTGAAAATACAACCTAGCTTTCAACCAGTTGTGTCTTCATAGCTGTTGTAGTTGTCAATACAACAAGGAAGTGTGGATTTAGATAGGATTTCTCCCATTCACAAGTTACAACTAGGAGACATGTTCCATACATACACAAGGAAAGAGATCATAGAAACTCATCAAAAGAGAAGAGAGTTAATGGATGAGGTAGTCAAAAAATTTCAAGAGATCATACCTAGATCAAATGTTGACACCACTTTATCTGATATAGAAATTTTTAAATTGCTAATTGATTCCTTTAAGTCATATGCATTTGAAATAAAGGAAGAAGATGAGAAAGAAGTGGAGAAGAGAATAAATGATAAGAGACTGATGGAAATGATGAAGAAATGTTCCTTCGTACATAAGAAATTTTCTAAGTTATTGAAGGATGTTGAAGGGTGTGTTGATGAGGCTAAGGCATTGCTTTAGTATGGCATGAAGTGGCCCAGAGCCACACAAAGCATAAAGAAGGATATGGAATCTATTGAGTTTCAAATTGATGTCACCTCCAGTGCATATGACCCAGTTATTGACCTCACCAATATAACAAGGAGAAAGATTGAAGATCTTCACAAAAAAAAATTCCAACTGCAATCACAAAAGGAACATATCATCCTATAGTTTGGAGAGGTAAGGGATCTGGTCAATCCAAAATTGCTACTTTCTTCAAAATTTATTCTCAGTTCAAAAAAGCAAAGCAGAAGAATCTGGTACCTGCTACACCAAAAGAAGGAGAATAACTTTTACTTGAGTTTGAAACACTGAACAGGCTGCTTACAGAGGCCAAGCATGAATGGGAAGATGAAAGGTAGGCCTAGGAAGATCAGTTAAAGAAGTTTAGGCATCAACCACCTCCAGTTGACTCATCTTTTATTCTCTTATGTATCTTCAATATCTATGTTCAAACTACTTGTACATATGCAGACCATATAGAAAAAAAATAGTACAATTTTGATTTTGTGCTCCAGTATATGCCTCGGGGGGAGTCAATACATTCTCTTTTAGTTTGTACATATGCTTATATTTCTCAGGGGAAGTTTCGATAAGAATCAGAATAGAGTATATAGGAACCCTTTACCCTTGATGTCAAAGGGGGAGAATATTGGAGATTATTTTTTGATTTTTTGGCATGTTTCCATCAATAACAAAGGCCGAGATTGTTGGAAGTTTTGAGATATTGCTGAAGTTTTTCATTAATGATGTTGTTTGGCAACATGAACATGGATGGTTCATAACGGTGTATTACAACATTTTCATTAATGCCAACATTGTTACAGATCACTTTGGGTAATCCTAATAGATTTTTAAGGTGTTTAGGAAGTCAGTCAAGTAAGGTAATTTGGTCCAAAAAGATTAGTTGTGTGGAAATTTGACTATGTAAAAACTATAAGTTTAGTGTTACAGTGCATCAATTTTTGGGTCTGCACCACTCTGCATAGGAATATTTTTTGATATGCTTCTAACCTAATTATTGTGGTTATTAGATGCATTCAATTCCATTATTTCATCTTGATTCAACAAATGGTTTGAGAGATATGAGTAATAGAGTTTGGCTTGGCGATTCATAGTTATCTTTCTATACAGTGTGTTTATGGGGGAGTTTCCACTCTTCTTTGCAAATAATTCTTTGGCCTTGTGGTGTTGAAGATGATTTTCTAGATGTTAGTAGAGCTTTAATTTCACGTGGCATCGAGCTTTTAGGTCCACATATCGAAATGAGGATGTACTGTTGAGAATTTTTAGTTTAGGTCATATGTCGTGCCAACCTAACACGTTTGATGTTGTGTGAAGGATTGATATGTTTTGTGCTCTTATGCGGAATCTATTTTATATCCATGATGATCTATCTTAAAGAGTTTCAAATTTTTTTATTGTGTCACATAATATGGATGAAGTGGTTTGGAGTCAACAAGTTACATTTTGGTGTTACATCAAATTAGTTTGACCTAATTGATGTTACACTTGATGTGGATATATATGATGGATTATTTTGTATGTATTGGATCATGCGAAAGTAGCAATAATTATTATGTGATGTGAATTTAATCAAGGCAGTGTGAATTGTATTATGGAAGATCTAAGTTGTGTGAATGAAGAGCATCACAGAGTGTTGAATCAAAATCAGTGTGAAGATTGTTATTGTTCTTCACTGGAACTGTATTATTGTATATTGTAGAAGCATTTGTAATAGTTCAAAATAGGTTGTGAGCCACCTTCTTTCTTCTATCTTTTTCTCTATGGACAGTGAGTCCACCTATAGTGACATTTATGTAATATGCTATAGTCGGTTATAATATATTGTGAGCTAACGCTCACCATGGTTTTTCCCATTTTGGTTTTCCATGTAAAAATATTGGTGTTCATGTGTTATGTGATGTTGGGGATGTTTCCATGATTTCTTTCCTTATTGAATTTGAATGTGCATTAGTTATTGGATGTTTGATGTTTGAATGGTTTAAGCGAATATTGATTCACCCCCCCTCCCCACCTCTCAGTATTCTAGGTTTTCAAAATTCACGAGTAGAAACTCAATTTGAATAATTCATTTTAAACTTATCTAAGAGATATTTAGCATATTTATGTTGAGAAATAAAAATACCTTTAGGTTTTTTCCAAATTTGCATACCCAAAAAAAATGTAATAAGCCTAAATTCATTTGAAATTGATTATTGAGTTGAGACTTATTATCACTAATCAAATTGTTAGAACTAGAAGTGATAATCAAATCATCAACATGTAAAATAATAATCACAATATTATTTTTAATATGTTTAATATATCAATTTGGATCATTTTCACTTCTAATGAAACCTTGAGATATAAAGAAAGCATTATTTTTAGAATACCATTCTCTAGGAGATTATTTTAAACCATAAATTGATTTCTTTAATTTGGAAACAAGATGTTCATTTCCTTTCTTAATCAAACCCAAAGGTTAAGACATATAAATTTCTTCATGTAAACCATCATTTAAAAAGACACTTTTAACATCCATTTGATGAATAGGCCAATGCATATGAGAAGCTAAAGCAATGACTAATTTAATAGTTAGAATCTTAACTATTGGAGAAAATGTTTCATTATAGTTTAAGCCTTCCACTTGGGAGAAGCCTCTAGCAACTAATCTAGTCTTAAATTTGTTAACTTCATTATTTGTATTGAACTTAGTTTTATACAACCATTTACATGAAACAAGATTCTTACCTTGAGGTAAAGGAACTAAATCCCAAGTTTAATTAGCCATTAATATATCATATTCTTTTTGTATAGCCTTTTTTCAATGAGGTTGATCTTTAGCTTGTTTATAAGTTTGAGGATAATTTGTATCCATAACTTTAGACATCAAATCATAATTACAATAGTTTGTCTTTCTAGTCTTAGATTGATTTATTCTAGCTAAAATATCCTCAGTTTCTTGCATAGTTTTTTTAAGCCATTTAGGCTTTCTTTTAGATGTGAGAGTATCATCACTTGAAGAAGAATCATGATGAGAAGGTTCAACATGTTCATATTCACTATCACTTTGACTAAGAGATGCATTAGAAGGGTTTAGAGAAGGAGAATTATCCTAAAAAATAACAACTTTATTTTGAGAAGATTCATTATTATGAACTTTAGAACAATCATGAACACCATTTTCAACAATGCATACATCTCTAGCAAATTTAACTTTGTTAGTAATAGGATTATAAACTCTATAAGCTTTAGAATGTTCATCATAATCTACAAAAATATGATAAAAAGATTTAGAATCTATTTTTTTCCTTTTCTCTTTAAGTTTATGAACATAAGAAATTGAACCAAAGATTATTAAATGCTTAAGATTGGGCTTCCTATCGAACCAAGCCTCTTTATAAGTTATATCCTTTAAGGATTTTGTAGGAGTCCTATTAATAATATAAGTAGCACAAAATGTATCTTCAACCCAACATTTATAAGATATTTTTTGCATGTAAGACAAGTGCTTTTGTTAGCGTTGTCTTAAGTTCTTCAAAAGAGTGTTGGAATTCTATGGTCCATTCAAATTCTATATCCTTTGTGAGTAAAATGAATAAGGGTGCTGCAATTTTGATAAAGTCGTAAATGAATCTTCTATTGTAGCTTGAATGTCCTAGAAAAATCCTAACATCTCTTTGTTTTTGTGGCACAAGGAGTGTGGAGATTATTTCAATTTTATTGGGATCCACTTGAATCCCTTCACTTGATACAAAATTTCCTAGCGTAATCCCTTGGGTCATCATCATGAAACATTTCTCATGATTTAGGGATAGGTTGTGTTCTTGACACCTCTTTAAAATTTTCTCTAGGTTTTTGAGTGTTTCATCATAGGTTTCTCCATAGGTTGTGAAATCATCCATGTAGATTTCCATGGAGTCATGTGAAAAATCTGAGAAAATGCTTAGCACTGCCCTTTGGGAAGTGGTTGGAGCATTACATAGTCCAAAGGGAAGAACAAAATAGGAATATGTTCCCCAAGGGAATGTAAATGTGGTTTTATCTTGGTACTCTAGAGCTATTCTAATCTGGTTATAGCCACTTAATCCATCTAGAAAGGAGTAATTTTTACCTACTAGGGAGTCAAGCACTTGATCAATGAAAGGTAGTGGAAAGTGGTATTTTCTAGTGGCAGTGTTTAATTCTCTATAATCCACACATACTCCTGATTTCCCTCCTTTCTTGGGGATAATAACTAGAGGTGACACGCATTGACTATGATAAATAGGGTAAATGAAGCCTACATCAAGTAATTTTTGTAACTCAGTTTTGACTATATCTCTTAGTGCAAGGTTCATCCTCCTCTAGGGTTGTCTAATTGGTTTAAAACCGTCATTTATATAGATCTTATGCATGCAAAATTCTAGATCAATTGCTTTCATGTCATGGTAGTCCTGTGCAAAGGTTGCTACATGTTCCTACAACATAGTGGTTAGGGAAGTTTGTTGCTCAATAGTTAATTCACTGTTAACATTCAACATTCTACCTAGCATAATTTATAAGGTCTTGGATGTTGATTGTACAAATGAAATGTCAAATACAATAATATCTAGGACACATTTCTATGGTAGAAAAGAATGAAAAAGTTGAGATATTGATTCTAATGAATTAATAGGTATAAAATTCTACAAAGGATCCTGCAGACATGATAGAAAATCCTATTGTTGTGGGTTACTATCGCAGTTATTCTATATAATGTTTTCACTTAAATCATCTTCATCTTGGTCTTTCAATAAAGGGCTATGTTCAATTGTCATGGGAGTTTGCAGGGAATACTAGTCTTCATCTAGGGTAGCCCATATGGTCTCCTCTAAATCTACATGAGGTTGGGTTGGTGGATAAAGGACCAACTTCTTGGTCATAGTTCCATTTGAGATTATCATGTTTCTAGACCTACAACCTGTAAATGCATCAACTATTGCTAACCATGGTCTTCCTAGAATAAGGGGATAACTTGCAAGGTTAGCTTTTCACTATAGTAATATAAAATTTGTAGGGTACTCCCATGAATCCAAAGCTATGAGCAAGTCCTCAATGATTCCTTCAGGTTTCACTGTTGACCTATCTGTCAACTGTAAAATAATGGGTGTAGGTCTAAGGTTTACTAATTGCAATAGTTTCATTGTTTCCTTAGTCATCACATTGATGATTTCCCCCAAGTCAATCAAGGTGTTTTTTATGAGGGTACCATTTATCTTAACATCCACAACTGGACTTCTAGGGTTTGTATATTTAAGGATAGCGATATTCTCTAACATGATGTCATCATGATTCCATAAGACATGTAAAGTCTAAGGGTCCTTCCTTTTTCTCCTTGGTCTTGTAAGACAAAGGTCTCTCACTATTTTTGTATAAATAGGAATTTCCTTGATGGCTTGTATGAGAGGTATATTTATACACACATCCTGAAGCTACCCTAATAGATCAATTTTAGCTTGGTTTTGATGTTTTTGAATAGCTAAATGTTTAGGGAATGGAGGCCATGGAATCGAAGTGGTCTGGTTCACCTAATTTGAATTACGTTCCATAGGTCAATTTTCTAAGGCTTTTGGTAAGGGTTATTCATCTTCCAACTTAGTGATTTGAGGGAATGAATTCCCAACCAATGTTTTTCCTGACTTGAGATGGACATCACTCACCTCTATCCTATATGTTGGGTATTGAATAGCCTCATTAGTGTAGGCCTATTAAATAGGCTTGTTATTTGGGTTAGGTGTAGATTAGGTTGGAAATTGAGGTGCCCTTGGTGGCTAAGAGGATGGGTTTGTTGGATTGGGCATGATTGCTTGCTTATGTGGCTGTAAGGGTTATTGTGGCTGCTAGTAATTTATATTTTGGTTTTTCCATTGTTGGCCCTTTTTCTATTGATTTTGGTGTGTCCATTGGGGGTTGTAGTTAGATCCTTGAAAATTTTGTTGTGGCCACATGGTTTGTTTCCACTAGTTCCAGTTTGGTTGGGGATTTTTTCATTGGTTTTGTGTGTTTTCCCAAGACTAAGGGTTCCAACTAGAAAAGTGTTGATTGCTAACTAGAAATTGTGTATTGAAATTCAAAGGATCTTGAGGCATATCTTGTCTTGGTTTCCATGGCCTCCTTTATGCAATGTAGAACAATTATCCATATTCACCCTCTAGATCTTGAAATTTTTTTCCCTGGTCTATCCTCTATGATACTTACTACCCTTTTGCACTTAGAATTAGCTTGTATCTGTCTGCAATCAAGGTAGTATTCAGTGAGGATTACCTCTACCTCTTATTGCTTTTTTATTTACATGTAGAGTGTCTAATTGGGTAGCTAAATGGCTTATAATATATTCTTTCATGTCACACAACAAGTTACTCAATTCCACTCTTGAGACTCCATTAGATGTCTTGTTGATGGAAGATGTTCTTTCCCCCCTTGTCCTCTTGGTAAAGATTATTGAATAGTTTCTACAAACTTTGTAGATTTCTTCAAAAGTTGATTGTGATACATCTCCTAACCCAATAAGATTAAGGGAATCCATGCAATTATCATTGACTCTTAAGAACACCAACTTTAGGGATTCTTCTGAAAGTTGATTTTGTGGATTCTTCTTTAAGTAGAACTAGAAACTTTCTACATAGTCCTCCAATGGTTCATTTTCCTTTTGAGACATTTTGAAAATTTCATCCCTTCTTCTGTCAACCCCTCTACAATAATCCTAGTATTTTTCTAGGAACTTAGTCTTCATAGTGTCCCAATTTGGAACAACATTTCTTCCTAGACCCATAACCATCTTAAGGAAGCTTCCTTCAAGGTTGTTGGAAATAGCTTGAATCTATGTGTATCTATTGTGTAGTCATAACTCTTACACTAGATGTCAAAATAAAACACAAAGGTATTTGGATCCTTATTTACCAAACCATAGAAGATAGGTAATGTTGAAGGAGGTATATTCTTCAAAATAACTACTCTCATAGTTGGTGATTGGGAACTCAAAAGTGACATGTTATAGTGGGTCATCCACCGCTGGGTCAACCATGGTTCAGAAGGTCTCCTCTATATTTGTAGTGGATATTGGTGAGAGGGAAATTCTTCTTTAGGAATAACCTCGCTCTAATCATCGGAATCACCAATATCCTCTATAGCTTCGTGTGATGAGGGGAGAAATCTTCCCAAGGCATTTCACCACCTTCACATACAATAGGTGTGACCTTGTATAACAACAACTCCTACATAATGTTAGTGAGATAGTCTAGTATTGATGGAGTAAAACCCAATTATTTTAATGCTAGAAAAAAAGTACTAATCTATGAAAACCTAAAATAAAAAAAATGAATCTTTGAAAGTAGCACCATCCTCGACAATAGTTCCAAAAATGTAGAGGCCTACTAATGTTCAAGAAACTTGGTGTCAAACACACAATTCAGAGGAGGTCCTACTAAACAATCCACTAAACCCTTGAAAGGCCTTCATTTAATTTATCAACTAAGGCTAGTGTAAGATTTTGATGATGTTGGCACTGTACATGCATTCAAAGACTCTTCACTACCTATAGCATCCTAGCATAGGTGTTTACACATACTAGAAATCATGAATTGCATAACAGTGAAAAGAGGTAATGGTGAAGTTATTGCTATGGGTACTTACAACTAAAGACTATGAATAGTTCACTATAAAGAAATGAATTATGTAATTAACCAATACTTGCTAACTCAACTAAATCAACTAACTCCATAGAAAAATGCATGAAAACAATTAAAGCATGAATACACTTGACAAGATCTTATTCACATTCACCACATGAAGAGTCTAATTAAGACAAACATAATTATTATGCAACTAACTACTATAATAGAAATACAAGTGGGGAATAGTTACCTTGAGTGGCCCTTGCTCAAGTCATTGTCTTCACAAAGTGAACTCAAATCTAGCTCCTCAAACTAAATTAACATAACAGTAACTAAAAAGATCTCATTGCACAACTCAAGATATCACAATCCAAAGAGATTCATCTAGAATACCTTATTCATAAGATCATGATTGAGAAACAAAACATTTCTTGTGTAAAAAATAGAAACTAACTAAACATATATATCTACTATTTCTATATTCCAACTAACTAACTAACTCAACCATCAAACCATTCATATAGGTACGAGAGATTCTTATTAGAACAAGGACTCAAAATAGAAATCTAATCATAAATCACTACTCCGTACAAAATATAGCATGATAAAGTCTGGATAATCAAAACACAACTGAAAAGGAAAAAGAATTGAAATAGAATTGTAACTCTACTATAATAGTTTTTAAACTAAAACGTGGACTGTAGAAACAATCACATTTGATTCCCAATTGTAGCAAAATTATTCTCCTTCAATAGTCTTATTAAATGATGTGATGATTCACAATAATCCTAACAAGTAGATGCCTCTGATTATGCAATTTTTGAGTTCTTCTAACTTCTCATGCATTGTTGTTGAAACTCCCTTTGGCTGCGTGTTGCGCCTCCTAGTTGTTGCAGGCTATATTCTACTAGCTCCATCTCCTTGGATACAAAGAGTTAGTTCACACAATATCTACACAATAATAGTAACCATAACTTAAACATAGATATTCATTTCATTTCATACATATACACATATTAACCATGCAATAACTATCATATCATAAACATATTTCCATAGACTGTAAACCAGTGTAAACCAGGTCCAATTTTGCATAATAATCATAAAAGGTAGTAAAGTTTCAGGGATATATTATAAATAAGTATCTAGAGATGTCTAAAATCATGTATTGAAATAACAAAAAACTAACTAATAGTAGGCCTCATTAGATGTGGTAAATACCTTTAGGATCAAGATTCATCAATTCATTATCAATATGATATCCTTAATCTTGTCAATTTTATTATACAATTTTTCAAATTCTCCCAAGCCTCCTTAGGTGTTTTTCATGATTCAATATAACATTATAAATTAAAAGATACTAATGAACAAATGCATCCAAATTTTTTCTCACAATTGATCTCCCACATTACCTTTGCACTAAAATTAGTAGCTTCAAAAATAGTTTCTCTTAGATATCCTAGCTAATCTTTTTCCATTTGATAGTTCCATATTTATTTCTCCATGAAGCATAAATATATTGAGTTAGGATTTCAATTTGAGTTTTTCTCATTGCAGGAAAAGCATAGTAAAGAAAATAAAACAATCAAACTCAAGATTACCCCTCCAAATTTACTCAATCAATGATGCCCCTAATAATGTATGATCTTTGTACTTTATTCTTAATGTAGTTACAAGTGGCACTTGCCAAAAAATAGTAAAGTGATCTTGATCTTAGTACATGCAAATGTAAAATTTGACTAAAGAATTAAAGTATAATTTTATAATTAAACGAGACTAATTTGATCACACCATTACAAGGTATAGAAAAAATTATGCACTTTTAAAAAATAACACTAAAAATGTTAACATATGAGCCCAAATGAAACCTCAAAATTTTCCAAAATGAAAATTTCTCATCTACACGTGAAAATCTACAAAATGTAGAACAATTAGAAACCAAAATCAAGAACTATTTACACTAATGTGAAGCTCGTGAAATTATGCCCAAACAACAAAAATCTCACTAAAAGAAGCCTACACGACTAAGAATGGAGCCTTTGAATTTGGTGTGCCAAATAAAAAATACAAATGGATAAGGGTTCTTTGGAGATAAAGATGCTAATATCACTCTCACACAATGTTGACATCAACAACATAGTTGACAAAATATTTTCCATATCAACAAATATTCTCCCAAGCTTGAAACCATTGTATATATTTTTTCAAGCTACTTTAAGTGCACAAAAACCACTTGTTTTAGTCAAGAAACCACCTGAAGGCTGGAATGAAATTGTTTACAAATCACTATGTGGTTTTATGGTCACAACTATTATTTTATGATAATTTTTCCTAGAATCTAGCCACCAAGAAATCTTGGCACTGTCAATGGGCCACAATTGTCATTGTTGATGGGTCATGACTTGCTATTGGTTGGAGGTTCATGCCCCATTGTTTTTCATTTTACCTTGCTAATCAATGCCAATAGACTAACCACCCCTATCCACATGTTGTACTATATGTTGGTAGACTTATAGTACTTGCTAGTACCTTTTGATATTTTTTTAATTCTAAAAATTAACTAAAAAATAAAATTTTAATATATACCATATGAATAATTGCACGTACATACACAAAATGATGCCAACACTACATAAGTGAATGATAGAAGCCATACAATTATACATACAACTATATATTGTAGGGGTCAAAAATAATTTGAGGGCCTAAGACAAAAGTGTCCAAATTTAATGATTTAACAATTGATCCTTAGGTTCTTGGGCCTTTTGGATGTGATGACAGGATCAAATTTGACCAAAAATATTCAAAATTTGTAGTTATCTTCTAAAATTAACAACCACCTCCCATCTTCAAATACTTGCAGATCTAGCTCAACATGTCTAATTTAAATAAATCAAAATGTGAAAATGACTTCCTAACTACCCTAAAATTAATGGTGAGATTGAATTTCAACTAATATGTTTCAAAATGAAAATTTGTTACAAGTTGTATACATGTAATATGATATAAAATGAAATATTGCATCAAATATAGCCTAAATCAAACCAAATACATGTAAATATCAAAATGATTAAATGTAATATGTTGATAGCTTGATATTTTGGATGTGGTTGCTCATGATTTCTACAGCATAAAGGTATGATGAATGAGGATTAATAAAAAATGAGAGAAAATTCCTCAAGTTATAGATTTTTGATGGACAAAATCAATGGCCAAGATGCATTGACTAAATGGAGGGTCAAGATTGAATAAGATGATGGAGTCTTAGCCTTGCCACAAGTGCCACAAGAGGAAACAATGAGTAATATCAAGGTGAGAACACATTAGAAAGATCATCAAAGAGACACGTCTATGACGTGTAAGAGGTAGGGTGGCCTCACATGTGTGAGAGATATGCTCACACATGTGTGAGAAAGGGGTAGGATAGGTAGGTTAAGATCTATGTAGATAGATTCAAGGGATAGGATTGAGTGGACAAGGATTGATAGTGAGGTGGAATTAAATAATGGAGGAAATGGTAATGATCATTAATTAGCCTAAATTAATTAATTAATTTTGTTGGAGAATTTTGGGATAAGGATATAATTAATTAAATAAATATAAAATGTATTTAATTAAAGGTGATGAATTAGGGTAATGGATAAATTAACTAATTAAATTATAATATTTATTTAATTAAATATTAGGATAAGGAAAAAGGTTAAATTAATTAAATAAATAATAAATAAATATTTAAATATGAGGATAGGTGAAGTCAAGTGTGGTTAGGTTAAGGTCACATTTCGGGTGTCTACATAAGTCATAAAGAGGAACCCCCTCCCCAAAATTGATTTCTATTAAGTTTTTTATTCTCTAGGTCATCATATGATGTGAGTGATGAACATACACAAATTTTAAAGATCTGCCAAGATTTGCAACCTCGATCGCTTAATAAATAATAAAATGAAGAAATCCCACAAGCTTTGATACCATGTAAGAGTTGGTATAGAATTCTCTATACCATGCAAGATTTGGCTGTAGCTACCCAAGATCTAGGAGCTTCAACGAAAGCATGAGAGAGATCAAATATGAGGGAATAACACTATTCTATCAAAGGATAAAAATATATAATAATAATAATAAAAATTGGGAATTGAGAATACAAAGAGAACCCCTTGATTATATAGACCAAGATGAGACATAGGATTACATAAGATTATGACACATGTATTAATCTTTTGACTTGAGAAATAAAGTGATTAGTATTGTATGTTTAAACCTAAAGTAAACTTAAGTAACCGGTGTGAATAGGACTTAGGTGATGAACCAGTTAAGTATTGAATTCCCATAAATTAGTAAGTTGTTAGATTTCTTTCTTGAAGAATTAATAACTTTAATTAAGGAACTTGATGTAAAGAGCTTGTTCATGGTAAAGTACGCTCTTAGTCCACCAAATAGAAGAAGAGGCAAAACTAAAAGCATGATGTAATGATTTTTATTTCCATTGACAAACATATTGTTAGGCTTTCCAAATTGATTAGATGGGAAATTTAGCTTTGATTTGAAAAAACGTAGCAAGAAGAATATTGTCTACCCAAATAACATTATGCCATTTTCCTTTAGCATAAATTGTATATCAAAATCATCCACATGTGGTTCTTTAATTGTAAGTATTGTAATAATCTATTTAGCTATTAAACATAAACCTCAAGTTTTGGGATCAATAATTATCAATATATATTTAGACCAAGGTTGGATGCAATGAGACCAAGAAGTAGCTCTATAACTAACATTACTATCCCATTTGGTCCAAATAAATTGTTGGGTTAGTTTATTCAAATCTTTATACCCTTATTGGAAGGCATCCAACATGAAGAGTAGTACACATGAGTAGCAAGAAATATTTTATTAGCCATTTGAATTTTATTGACCATTAAAAGGAATTTGTGGACCCAATTAAGTAATTTATTTTCTATCTATTAAGATACTAATTTCACATCTCAATTAATGAGGTTCCCAATATAAATGGGATACTAACATATATGGTTATTTCACCATGTTTGATTTTCTTCCAATCTTTGGGAATCTAATGGGGAATGGGGATACTTTGAGACAAAAATAAATTTATTTTATGATGGGCTACTTGAGATCCAAACATAGAGTAGCACAACTCTACAATATCCTTTGTATTCTTTATCTAATTTTCTAAATTTTGAATACATAATAGGCTATCATTAACAAAGTTTGAGTCAATGCCAACATTATTCTATGGGATGGAGATATCAATTATGAGTTTCAACTTATTGCATCTTTGTAACAAATAACTCAAAGCATCTACTATAAGCACAAATAAAAATGGAGATGGGTCAAAACCTTACTTGATTAATTGTTCCAATGAGAATTATTATATTAAATTATTAATAAATAAATGAGCATTAGCATATTTAAATAACATTTGAATGTGTGCTTAAATTTTAGGCCCAAAACCTAGCCACTGTAGTATTTTAAGAATAAACTTTCAACATATCTTATCTTATGCTCTGTCAAAATTTCAATTTGACCAACAATGCATTTTGTACAAATTCTTGAGCACATTCACTACTTCCATAAGAAAAAACCAAACAGTCAAGAATATATCCACCTCTAAGAAAACTATTTTTCTATGATTTGACTATGCCTCAAGTGATTGGATTAATTCAAGTAGACAATTCCTTAGCAATATTTTTTAGGAAGTGTTATGTAGAGTGATTGAATGAAAACTAAAAATAGTATCCTCATTTCCCCTTTAAGTAGAAGTTGTAAGAGCTAAAGATTAGCTCAATACCCAAGACTGCCTACAAAGAAATGAAAACCTTCTACAAGAGAGTATGCAAGAATATGAGCTTGCTTGATATTAAGACCTATCAAAATGATGATGAGGTATGAAGTATATTACATATGAGTACACTAACCTTCCTTATATAGGCAAGGTGAGGAATAGGATTGAACATGATTGTGACATGTGTCTTAATCCTATGACATGAGATGACTAACAAACTAACTACCTAGGAATCAACATAAAAATTAGATAAGATAAGTTTAAGAAAATCCAACTAATACTTCTAGAAATAATTTGATATCCTAAGTAAACTTAGCATGTGAATAAGTCCCCTAAGTCCCTAGCAAGATAAATTACTAGTCACAAGACTTTAATTCACACCAACATCCCCGCTTAAGTGTAACTTAGGGAGGATATTATTATGCAAATGATGCAAAGAGATGCAAAGATGGGTCCCAAATACAAGGCCATTTTAGGCACACATGTACAAATGCAAAAGAAATCTCTCACAACCAAAGAAAAGGAGAAAATCCAATGGGACAAAAATCCTCTCCAAAAGAGAGAAAAGAAACCAATCATGTGAGGAAGGATGGAAGACTCCATGATACCCACAAGTACACCATTCATCACATAGATAAAATACAATCAATAGCCCCCCATAAGAGGGGAAAGAGAGAGACTATGAAACCCCCCCACAATGTGTAATCACCCACAAAAATGGTAAGTTCCTGAAGACAAAACATAATCCAATGTCGACAAACAAATTTTCTACCTTTTAGAAGAAAAAAATTCAAGTGCAAATGCAAGTATGCTTCCCATTTTGGATAGGAATTGAAAGAAAGAAGCATGAAGATGTCTCTAAGAGCTGAACTCATGTGTCTCCTTGTCCATTGAAGATGAAGATGCCACAATCAAATCAGGTACATGCCTAATCAATGAAGAAGGTGACAAATCAAGACTATGTGGAAATTGATGCTGAACAAGATCTAAAGGAAAAGATGGTTTGACAACAATTATGAAATGATTGTCATCAAATAGGAAATGATTATCATCAAATAGGAGAGATAACCCCTCAGATATGTCCTTGAAATTTGAAATGTGAGACTCCACAAACAAGGATGCAATGTTTGATAGATAGGAATCCCAATTAGGAAGATAATGAGATACATGTTGTAATAAATCACTAGAAGTTCTCAATGAATCACCAACATAAGATGAATGGTCCTATTGAATAGGAATGATGGAAGCCTCAATCAATGGCTTTGCACAAGGAATCACTGAAGTTGAAGATACAAAAAATGTCTTTGATGGCTCAGAAGAAGGATCATCTGAAGAACCCTTGTCATCCTCATCTAAAGATCCAAAGTATTATTACTCCTACATAGTAGCATGATCATAGGGTATCTTATCTAAAGAATGAAGAGGCATGAGATATTGTAAAACGGGATCATTTGGGAATGGTGAAGTATTAGGATCTCCATATATCTCCCAAATTTTATTCCAAAGAGTATGAGGACAATCAAAATAATCAATAGATTTTAAAATGTCATCATCAGCATGCATTGCAATAACCTCTAAGACATCATACCTTCTGCAACTATAGGAAATTTTTTGTATACCTTTATTAGGAGGGGGAACAAAACCATACAAATGTGGCAACAACTGAAGTGATTAAAGATGGTTTATGATGCAATCTCTTCATTGTTTATAGTTTCCCCTTTCCAACATAATTGGAGAAGGATGAAATGAAAACCCCATAATTAACTATGATAGATCTCCATAATTACAAATACATTAGCTTTCAATAGAAATTATGAACTCCCAAATCTAAAAATACAATGAAAATAAATCCCCTACCCTCCCCCCCCACAAACAAAACTTCTCCAGAGATAGGATGTCCAAGTTATGAACCAAAAAACAAATATGCAAAAATTTGAATATATCACACTTGGAGTTGAATCTGAAAAAAGTACATGAACCAAATGAAAGAGCTCCTAAATACCTTCCAAATGCAACTTGAATCACAAAAAATAGAGAAACTGGTAGAAATTTATCAGCTCAAAGGTCCAAAGGGGAGATCTAACTTCAGTTGTTAATAAAATGTACCTGCAACAAAATCTATCAAAAAGACCTACACCATTGTGAAGTATGTGAAACCAGCTTTCTAGCAATATCTTATTTGTAGAATTTTGATTTCATTGTGAAAAGTTACGCAAAATTGAAAAAAAGTCCTATATGAGGCACTTTGATGGCTAGGGGCAAAAAATGAGCCCCTTCGGGCTAGCCCTTGGTCGGAAAGATGACCAGGCATCAAATTGGAGCAAAAAAATCTCACCACCAGGGAGCGATGGGGCAGCTAAGTGCTGGTGGTGGCTCCCCAAGTGCCACCAGACTAGCGGAGCTCCTTAAGTGCTTAAGTTGTCACCTTATGTGACTAGGAGTTTAAAGAGAGTCGGAAATCAAGGATTAAATTCTGACTATTCAATTGACTTAAAAAAGGATAACCAAAAACTACAGAAGGTTGTTGAAGTAGGTATGGATTGGCACAGGAGTATAAAGGGCTGAAAATGGCTATAAACATCGTCAAAAAAAACTTTCACGAGAAAATAAATTGATAGTGGAAGTGACTAGCCGACTGTCAATAGTCTAAAAAAGACTGAAAATGTTGTACCCAATAGTGGTACAAGCTGACAAGACCTTGATGGAAGGACTAGGGGCTAGTAAGTGGATAAGAAAGTCAGTGGTAATGTTGAAAAGGCTAGCGGTCAAAAGAATGTCAATAGTTAATCTTCTGTGGCCAAACTCCTCTGGTACAATGGTACCAAAAATTAAATGTCACCAACGAAAAATGTTAACCATAGATTTTTGAATGCAACCTCCAATAAAATGGGTTGACAGTTTTCAAAAAGCAACTGGTAAAGAGAGCTCGATGAAAGTTAGTCGGTGGAAATGTGTAGACAAGGCCGACAACTGGGTGAACGATTCACACAAAGGGCCACCAACTATGCTACGAGCTTGCAGAGAGTTAAAGGCTCTACAAAAAGATTTTTTTCCATAGATATCCAGATATCCATAATAGAATATTAATTCCCAACAATAAAAGAATATAATCACCCAACACTATTAAGATATTTAGCTTGATATAATTTTTTAATAAGCTCGATACAATAAAATATGTAGAACATAGAAAAAATTATTATTAGTTTTATTCTACAAAAATTGTAACATACTTGGGGGACCGTATGACTTGCTTGGTTAAATTTGTTTTGCCTCGAAAGCAATTGATGTTGAATATAGGTGTGCTTTATATCAATTTTTTGTCTCTCAAGCCTTCAGAAGATGATGGTGAGGTTTGATCAGGGTGAAAGTGTACCAAAAGCTCTGCAACCTCCAAATCTTGAAAACCTTCAAACCCTCATAACTTTGGCAAAAAATGTCAGATTTAGGTGAAAAAAAAGTCAATCTTGACTTTCTCAGTTGCTTTGAACTCAGATTTCCTCCAACACGAGCCAAAAGTGACTTTCCATGAAAGCCCACATATAGAAACACCCTTAAATCAGGTTTTTTTTTCAAGTTTTTCTGATTCCCAGGTTCACCATATGGTGCAATGGAAGAGCATACTCAACTTTACTAAAAATAACCTAGATCTCTCACTAGCAATAGCTCAACCCTTAGATCTAAGAAGGGTTTTGCAAGGCTTGGCTTTGATACCATGTAAGAGCTGAGGATTACCTCAATACTATAACAAACTAACCCTTCACTAAAGTAAAAATTCCTAATTTTTCACTTTGCAAGTAAATAACTATGTAACAAGCCTTTGCAATAAATTATTTTCTTTTCTTTATTGAGAATATACAGACAGAATGCCATAACATAATACAATAAGGATTCCATTTCATTACAGTAATTCACAAGTTACAATCATACAAGATTACATACATTTACAAACATAGCTCAATGATCTTTGAAACAAATAGCTTATAGACGGTCCAGGATCCTTCCTTTCAAATCTTGGTTCTTTTGTCGCCTGTTGTGGAGGAGAACATCACTCAAGTGATTTTCTACCAACCACAGATGCTAAATGTAGTCCCCTACACATCTATCATTCGATAGATGGCCCTTCCCTTTGATGAAGAGATTGGTAGAGTAACCAAATAATGACAACCGATTGAGCATAGTGTTGTTTCCTACATAACTAGAATTTTTAATCCCATAATCTGGAACTAGCATGTAATACTGGATCACTATGAAATGACAATGGAGCCAGAGACAATCACACTACTTTGGACAAAGTGTTCTCATTTAGTACTTTGAATGAAGGTCACCTATCACATACAATACTCAAGGCCGATTTGACTTAAGACCATCTTAAACTATGTATAGGTATTTCCTTCAATGGATAATCTATCATCCTAGAGATAACCTATCACCATTTTAACATACTTGGAATAAACCTACTTAACGAGTAAATACACAAGCTCCCTCCCATACTGTATAAATAATCCTAGGAGTAAACACAAGCTATTCTAGTTAAATCAATAACTTAGCTAAGAGTAACACATATGCCACTCATTTTCAATCATATCTAGTATATAATACCTATGATAAACATCAATCTCCTATTATGGAGTACATACAAGCAAATCATAAAAATAATATAATAACTTCTATTTCCTTTTCAAAAATATTCTAGTTTCCCTAAATGCAAGTGTAAACATCCAAATTTGGACACTTAATTTATCCAAATTTATCACTTTTCGTCTAAACATCCTCTTATCTGAATTAATTAAATAATATTACTATTATTTAATTAATATCTTTAATTCTGCCAAATCCCTAAGGTATTTAATTAATAATTAAATACCTTACCCTCCTTAATCCTCTTTTCATCAAATAAATTAAATAAATATTACATTATTTAATTCCTCACATGTCATTTTCATCTAATCCTAATCCATCTCCTAATTTAGGGATGTGCACATGTAATCCTTGATTAGGATGTGTCACATCCTCCAACTTTTGCAAGTTGGCTTCTAATCCTCATTTATCTTCTAATTACTGATTAATTAAGCCTAATCATTCCCCAAGGAATTTTTAATTCTTTTTATTTGTCCTAGATTCCCCTCCTTTATATGTGAATTTTTAATTCACATTCCATTCTTCCAAGGCTTCTAGAACCTTGGACTTGTCACAATCTCCACATGTGACCAAGTCCCACCTTTTTGGAGCCCACCTTCTATCCTCTAGTTCCTCCTAGGAATGTGAATTTTTAATTTACATTTATATCCCCAACCACCCAACCACATTTCTTTTTCCCATGTAGATTTTTGAGAAATTCCAAAATTCCTCAAATGTCCCTTTCACTCCCACTTGGGGACAAGGAATCCCTTTTTGAGGAAATCTCCTCACTCCCCAAGGTGCATGGCCTTTCTCCACCTCATGTACCTTCTTGACACCTCACTCACACCTCATATCCCCTTGTCCACTTCACCCTCCACATGTCAAGATGTGAGGGCCTGTGGGTTCTCAACCCACCATAGCCCTTCATCTTGGCCTTGTTGGATGCATCTTGACCGTTGAATTCTCTACAGAATTCAAATTCTCCTATAAATATCCCCTCCTCAAGGGCATTTTCAACACTTTCATTTGGAGCAACCTTATGCTGCCAATTTGCATTCTCGAAACACTTTGCATTTTCATAACTACATGCTGCCAATTTGCATCATCAATCATTTTCCATCATCTAGCTATCCATCTTAATTATTTTGCACATTCAATCTTGCATTTAGTCATTCAAGCAATCATCTAAGGAGCACACAAACCATTCCAAGCAAGGGCCAATCAAAGAGATATCAACAGCAAGGAAGGTGAAACTATTTGTATTTCATTTTATTCATTTTTCTTTTCGTTATATTACTCTTTTGGCTAATCTTGAGGTGTCCTTGGTCTTTTACCATTCGCATTTCTTAGTTATTTTGCACATTTAGAGTAGGATAAATTCCAAGGTATACATTTCTGGCACGCTCGGTGGGACCCACAAACGGGTCTTGCATTTAACCTCCCCTTTTGGTTAAGGATTTTGCAGGAAAAGCTTGCAGAAAGGCGACAGCGCCCTCTGCTTTATCGTAGAAAGGTGGCAGCGCCCTCTTGGCCACTTTAGAAAGGTGACAACGCCCCACACCTGAAAGTTTTATTCTTTCTAACACGTTTGCTGCAATTAGGGATATATTTAGAAGGTCTTACTAACACTTTTCTTGCAGTGGGAGGGGCACAACTTTCTGTTTTTTTTAAATCTGACAAATTTTGTTGCAGAAAGGCGGCAGCGCCCTCGCAGAAAGGTGGCAGCGCCCTCGCAGAAAGGTGGCAGCGCCCCTACAGAAAGGCGGCAACGCCCCAAAACAGTACAGTTTGGAAGGTAAAATAGTCATTTTGGCTTCGTTTTCGCTCTCATTTTTTGCTGTTTTCAAGTAATAACTCTCTAACGTTGTTTTGGAAAGGATATTGTTGTTTTTCACTAACATTTTGCAGCATATTAGGGCGTTATTGATCAAGAGCGAAGAAGAAAACAGCTAACATTTGCTTGCAGGACCATCTATTTGACCAGATTTTTGAAAATTATCCTTATTGTTTTGAAACATAGTCTAATTAGGGGGAACAAACTTCATTGCTTGCGGCGATTGTTTATTTTTGTGTTACCCAAGGGGGCATTGATTTGTTTTCACTTTCCCCTTGCACTTCGTGTGAGTCTAGGGAGTAGTTGGAAACGGTTAGTGTCTTCTTTTTAGTGGGACCTGCTTGGGGATTTCATCACCCCAAGGGACGATTCCAACCACGCGTACCGGCGGGGTATATAAAGGGGGGAGAACGAAAGTTGTACCCCAATCCAGTCGCGTCGTAATTGGCGGAGCGTCGAAGCTAGGGTGATACCTAAATAGACGTGAAGAGTTGGTTCGAGCCTTTCAGTATCTCGCTGGGGTTCCCGACTCACGCTTGTGACGGACTGGTGTTCACGGTTGTGCCTCATGTACCGAGAGTATATCAAGGACTCCCTAGAAGCCTTGTGCATCCTAGATTAAGACTTTGCCTTGTCATACCCTTAATATTAATCATAGGATTGTGCTTGTTTGAAGTGTTTCCTTGTGGAAAATCTGTCAAATTTTTGGTACTTTGGCCTTACTTTATCATTTTGCATCCTTTCCATAGTCATTGCCATCAAAACCAAACACTGCCTTACTGCAGAAAGGTGGCAGCGCCCCTGATTTTACTGCAGAAAGGCGGCAGCGCCCCTGATTTTACTGCAGAAGGGTGGCAACGCCCCTAATTTACTGTAGAAAGG
Source organism: Sequoia sempervirens (assembly GCA_007258455.2). NCBI lineage: Eukaryota > Viridiplantae > Streptophyta > Pinopsida > Cupressales > Cupressaceae > Sequoia > Sequoia sempervirens. Next base: position 39,485 of record VDFB02146671.1, read on the forward strand.
TGGCAGCGCCCCTGATTTCACTGCAGAAAGGTGGCAGCACCCCTGATTTACTGCAAAAAGCTATCTATGCCCCTGATTTTGCTGTCAACGCCCTAATTTTTACTGCAGAGAGGCGAATTTGCCCTCCTGAACACCCAAAATTGCCCCATTTAGATCCATTTAGCTTCTAAACCATCATTTAATCATTCCCAACCATTATCTCATTATCCTAAGCCTCCGTTTTGTCATTCCAAGCCTCCCGAAACCTCAATTTGATCCATTTGAACCTCCATTCTATCGTTCCAAATCTTCGTTAACCATTATAAATCCCCATTCATTCTCCACAAATCATTTTTAATCCACCTTTTGCATTTTAATTTTCCATTCACAAGTCCATACCCTCACCTAACAAACATCACAACTCTACCATTCACATTGCCAAACACCACCCATAGCCAAACCATCCTAACCTTATATTACAAGGTGGTCACCCAAATTGATTATAGCACTTGAATTTGATTACTAGTCTTTAACTTCGACCCCAATCAATTTGCTTCCATCTTGAGGTGAATTCGGTGTCGTAATTTATCATCCTCGGCCCAATCAATCCATTCTTACCTTAAGGTGGATTCAGTGTCGTAATCATCCTCTTAATCAATCAAAGCTCTAGGCCACTAAGGGTAACTTCCTTTGATCAAACTTAAGGTCCCTCTCACATCTTTCATCATCCAATCATATCCATCCAATAATCCAAATCTATCAAAATCAATCATTCGATCAAATTGTCCAATCAATCAAATCACATCCATTCAACCAATGCTATCCTACTGATCTTAATAATCCAATTCAATCAAAATCCAATCTTGCCAAATCCAAATCCGATCCCATCAAAATCAAAATCAATCCCATCGCATCATCCAATCATCCTAATCTGAGCTTTTTTCCAATCTTGATCTGAGCTTGACCAAAATCCCGATTTGAGCTTTAATCTGTTCCCATCCAAAATATTTTATCCATCCTCTTTATCATGTCATCATCATGAATCCTCATCCTCCATCAATAGTATTCAAGGGAAACCCTAATTACATCGATAACGATAACGAAAGTCTTGTCGATCAAGAGGTATACGACATAGATCCCCTTGACACTATCATATCTAGTAAGCTTTCTCCACCCACTTTCCAAAATCCAATTACTCCTATGAGTTATCCTGTTATGTCTTCATCCATGCCTAATCATGCTCCTTATGCCACCTTTGACAATGGATATCCAGTATCTTCTTCATCCCCATATTTGTCATGTCCTTCATCTACATCATCCTCTTATACAACATCTACATCCTCTTATCCTAATTTTCCATCACAATATTCCTATTACAATTCCCCATACATGTCCCCCTATCGTAATCCTCTTTCCCAATCTTCCCATACTAATCCTACATCCACACCCTTTTACCTTAATCCTACATCCATGTCTCCTCATCCTAATCCATCATCCCAATACCTTTATTATACTCCATCCCCCACATCCTCTTGTCCCACTACACCACCTATGTCTTCTTGTCCTAATCCACAATCCATGTCCCCCTATCTTAATTCACCACTCCAATATCCTTACCTTAACCCTCCATCCAATCATAGTCCTCCATCTACTCCTAGTCCTCCATCCAATCCCATTCCTCCATCTACTCCTAGTCCTCCATCTACTCCTAGTCCTCCATCCAATCCTAATTCCCCATCTACTCATAGTCCTACATTCAATCCCATTCCTCCATCTAACCCTGGTCCACCAATCCATAATCCCTCCTCCATTTCTACCACCCCAGCCAAGCCAACCATATGCAAGTCTCTCATTTCAGAAGTTCTCCAAGGACTCATTACAAAGAAGCCATCCCCAACTCCACATCTTGAAGTCATGGAACCATGCCATCCCAATCCATCATCCATGGTCACTAGTGATGAGACCCTTCTCCATACCACACCTATCATTATTGTTACCACCCCTAGCACTGATCAAACCATTGAAACCATTGAACCCACATCTCCTACTATGAGAGCCACTGAACCCATCGAAGACACCCAAGTCCAATCCACTCCCTCTACTCCTAGATCCACCCAATCCATCGAAGACACCCAAGTCCAATCCACTCCCTCTACTCCTAGATTCACTCAATCCATCAAAGACACCCAAGTCCAATCCACTCCCTCTACTCCTAGATCAACCCAATCCATCGAAGACACCCAAATCCAATCCACTCCTCCCACTCCTAGTAGCACCAAAACCCATTCCAATGAACCTCATGAATCTTCCATCCCTCCATCTTCCCCACTTGAAGAGTCCCAACAAGACTCCATTATCATGCCTCCCACACATGATGAGTCATGCCAAGAGTCTAATCCAAAGCATGCCAGCATATCCCCTTCTCTAGATCAAGATCCTACCATCCCATCTAGTCCACCTCAAGATCACAGTCCCCCATCCGTTCCATCCCATGATCCCCTTGTCATTCAATCTTCCACCACTCCATCTCCATCTCCATCGCATGATCCCACTACCACAAATCTAGATCCTACCATATCCCCTAATCCCTCTCCTGATATCACCTATCCACATGTTGCTATCCCACCATCTCCCTCGCATGATCCCCCATCATCGCCTAAAAATGCTATCCCCACACCACTTGCATATCCCCTTGGTCCTCTCACATTCCTCCATGGTGGTCTCCTTGCAGAAGAAAAACAAATCATATACACCAACCCTCCTCTTCCACCTAATGAACCATTATTTCGAGAATAACAAAATCCTATCTAGATAGAATACTCAAGAAAATGAACTATCAAGGAAAAGGTTTAGGCCTTCATGAGCAAGGTATCATAGAGCCCATCCAAGCTAAAGAACACTTGTATCCACAAGGTCTTGGATGTACTACTCATGACTTGCAATCCAAAAATGTTGGTACAACCTCTAAATGTCCTCAACAAGCCTTTTCCAAAAGACATGTCAGCTCTTCTCATCGCCCCACCAGATCATATGTTGCCATCCCTCCTCTGCTCGTATGCGCCTCTGCAAATAGTCCGGCTTCCTCCTTCTGTCTGCTCCATCCATTTTGGGTCATACATCCCTCCATCTACCATCAATCCTCCATCTACCATGCCCTCATTTCCTCGAGGTCCTAAGTCCATTTTGGGCCCTTACATCTCAAAATCACCTCCTCCATCTTGTCCTATTATCCATCCATCACCTATCCATGTCACCCATCATAACTATCCCACTCTCATGTTCCCTAATCAGGATCAACAAAGGCATGTACCTGTACATCATCCATCCACATATCATCTAAAAATCCTACCTCCATCCTCCATTCATGTGTGTCCTCCACATCATCCATCTCCTCACACCCATGCCATTGCTACTAAAAGAACTTTGGTTGTTAAAGAAAAAATGCATAAATCCAAGCATCCACATGAATCTACGGCTCCCCATGTCCCCTCTAAAAGACATGTTAAAGCAAAGAAAAATCAAATCCAAAATCCAAATCAAATATGTAGGCCACAAAGGCCCACCAAAACAAATATGAAGACCATGTGGATCCCAAAGGAAAAAGATGCAATGCCATCACAACAAAATCTATAAGGAACATCCAAAGTCGTAATCAAAGCTAATCATACACCTTTCATCTCCTAAGTCTGTTTTGGGTCCTTATGTCCCAAAATTCACCATTCCATCTCCTCCATTATCCCCACATTCTCCATCCATCAATCCTATTATCTTTCCACATCCACCACCACATGTGCCAATGTTGGTCTTGAACACATCTCCCCATCACATATTCACCCCTTCATTCTATCCATACCCTTTCCAGCATCCCATCCATTATCCCATGTATCAACCCCATCAAATCCCTCTAATTCACCCTCATGCATAATCCATTTAGCCTAATAAGGTTGTACCAACATCCAACAGTCACTTCAAACATGGGATCTTAACACCTTGATCCTTATTACATGTCTTCTAAATCTGCTTATCCACTTCCTTATCCTTACCCATCTCCTTCTGCATGACATCCAAAAAGTCAAAAAAAAAAATAGTAAAGAGAAATAATTCATCCAATGGTGAAAACTTGGCAAACAAGCACCTTGGATAAATACCATGATGAAAACCTGGCAAATAGACGTCATGCGTAAATCCCCATCTGCACTTGGGGACAACTTCCTAATATGCATTCCCTCCATCCTCTATGCTTCCAGCTATGCACCTATCTTCCTGTTATCCGTCCTCTTCATAAATCCCCCCATCCCACCTATCTTCCGCATCCTACCATCATATCCCATTTATCTCCCATTCCCTCCATCCTTCTTGTGATCTTGATCAAAATAGGGGCACCTATCTATGCATGCTTTGGACATCTATTGGTATACATTCCCTTCATCCATGCTCTATCATATTCCTTAGCCACCCATCCTATCCTCATCTAGTTATCTCCTTTATCTTCCCATCCACTTGTCTTTTATCCCTCATGCCTCCTCATATATGACATATCTAGAGTGGGGGCATCTGCTTCCTTTGTGACATAGTCCTTGGAGACATCCATCTATCCTAGCATCCCTTTCATCTCCCAATCCTTATGTCCCTATCCATCTATCATAGCATCCCTCCCATCTCCCCATCCTTATCTTCATATCCATCTATCCTAGCATCCCTTTTATCTCCCAATCCTTATATTCCCATCCATCTAAACAGTCCCTCCCATCCCACCTCCCTATATCTCTATCCATTCTTTCATCTTTATCCTCATACCATCTCACAATCCCTTGTCATTGGTATCTGGCTATAGGCCTCCCCCTATGCAACCCAATGCCATTTATCTCATCGTCATCACCCCTGCTTCTCTTGCACATCTTTCCAATCCCCTGTCACTTTTCATCACTCATCTATCTATCATATCCTCCTCCCAAGTCATTTTAATGCTTTGGATAACTATCCCATCCCTGAGCTTTATGTGATCGTCATCATCTTATCCAATCCACTAGGTCTATCCTATCTCATCATATCGGTCCCATCTTTTTATCCACTCATCCTATCATCATCCTCCACTTATCCTATCATCATCCATCATCCTTTATCCATTGATTTAATTTGGTCTTGTCGAACTACATTGCCCTTGCGCTTTCACGTAGGCAAGGTCGATCATTTGATCCACCCCCGGGGTTCCATCATCGATCTTCATCGTCCACTTTTCTCTTCTATCATCTATCATCGGCCTTTCTCCTTTTGTCCATCCTATCTTTACCATCCATCAATGTCTCCATCTTGGTCAGTCTGTCATCCACCTTTCACTGAACTACAAGGGCTCTGTGCTTTCACGTAGGCAAGGCTAATCTTTGATCGGCCCCCGAGCCCCTAGGTCCTTAGGGTGTGTCAGTCCCATGTCTTATCTTCCTTGTGTCATGCCATCAAGCTATGCCCTTATCTAGCTGGTTCTTAACAAACGAAATCCACTTGTATCATGAGATCCAATCAATTTTGAACATCCCACATCATAATAATCTTTTAGTTTAGTATCCATCATCTTTGGTCTCAACAGGATGCATCCTTCCTAACAGACCTCATCAACCCATCTATCCCCTTGATCCTATGGCAAAGGACATTTGAAATTGATTGTGATCTTTTGATGCTTTTGGCTTTTGTTTATCATTTGAGCTCCCTATCATCACTTGTCAAGGCCGCCATAATCCCTCATATTATGTTGTGTTTTGATTGTTCAACATAGGGGCATATCTTTCTTTTTTGTTTGATTGTGTCTTCTTGGTTGTCCCACGTAGTACCTACCAAGATCCCCAAGGTCTTGTGTTATGCTGGGGCATCCTTTTGTGCTTGTGGTTATCTCAATGCGGCCGACCAGGTCTTAAGCGACTTTGGGGTGTTGGGATAGCCTTCAACTACTGTTGTGTTTGTTTCATGCATTAGATCGCCTTGGTTCTTAATCTTGTGTCTTATGCTATAGCAAAAATCAGTGCTCTGTAGATGGAAAATTGTATTAGGATTGCATTTCATTTTCCATTTCATCATCTTGCATGTATCCCCCATCCCTTCATCCTTTTTCACAATCCCCCCATCCCTCCATCTTTTTTCCTCTCTCTTCATCCTTTCTCTTGCATCTTGCATTCTTCTTTT
>VDFB02146672.1:0-31237 GCA_007258455.2 Sequoia sempervirens
GTGGATTGGATAGGATGATGACGATCACATAAAGCTCAGGGCGGGGATAGTTATCAAAGCATTAAAATGACTTAGGAGGATGGTATGATAGATAGAGGAGGGATGAAAAGTGATAGGGGATTGGAAAGATGTGCAAGAGAAGCAGGGGTGATGACGATGAGATAAATGGCATTGGGTTGCATGGGGGGGAGGCCTATAGCCAGATACCAATGACAAGGGATTGTGAGATGGGATGAGGACAAAGAGGAAAGAATGGATAGAGATATAGGGATGGGGATGGGAGGGATTGTTTGGATGGATAGGAATATAAGGATTGGCAGATTAAAGGGATGCTAGGATAGATGGAGAGATGGAAGGGATGCTAGGATAGATGGGGAGATGGAAGGGATGCTATGATAGATGGATAGGGACGAAAGGATTGGGAGATGAAGGGGATGCTAGGATAGAGGGATACGAAGACAAGGATGGGCAGATGGAAGGGATGATGTGATAGATGGATAGGGACAGAAGGATTGGGAGATGAAAGGGATGTTAGGATAGGTGGATATGAAGATAAGGATGGGGAAATGGAAGGGATGCTATGATAGATGGATAGAGAGATGAAGGGATGTTATGATAGATGATTTCTCCAAGGACTATGTCACAAAGGAAGTAGATGCCCCCACTCTAGATATGTCATATATGATGAGGCATGAGGGACGTAAGACGAGTGGATGATAAGATAAAGGAGATAACTGAAGGAGGGCAGGATGGGTGACCAAGGAATATGATAGAGCATGGATGAAGGGAATATATACCAATAGGTGTCCAAAGCATGCATAGATAGGTGCCCCAATTTTGATCAAGATCACAAGAAAGATGGAGGGAATGGGAGATAAATGGGATATGATGGTAGGATGCGGAAGATAGGTGGGATAGGGGGATTTATGACGGATAATAGGAAGACGGGTGCATAGCTGGAAGCATAGCGGATGGAGGGAATGCATATCAGGAAGTTGCCCCCAAGTGTAGATGGGGATTTACGCATGACACCTGTTTGCCAGGTTTTCATCATGGTACTTATCCAAGGCGCTTGTTTGCCAAGTTTTCACCATTGGACGAATTATTTCTCTTTACTATTTTTTTTTTCTTGAGTTTTGTGGAGTTCCGAGGCAAGGGGATGAAAATGGGTAAGGATAGGGATGTTGATAAGGGGATTTAGAAGACAAGCGATAAGGATATGGATGAAGGAATCAAGCATCAAGTTCCATACTAGGTAGTAAGAGTCCATGCTCGAACCGACTATTGGATGTTGGTACAACCTTATGAGGATAAATGGATCATGCAAGAGGATGAATTAGGGGGATTTGATGGGGGAGATATGTGGGGTAATGGATGGGATGCTGGAAAGGGTATGGATAGAATGATGGGGTGGATATGTGATGGGGAGATGTGTTCAGGACCAACATTGGCACATGTGGTGGTGAATGTGGAAAGATAATAGGATTAAGGGGTGGAGAATGTGGGGATAATGGGGGAGATGGAATGGTGAATTTCGGGACATAGGGACCCAAAACAGACTTAAGAGATGAAAGGGGTGTATGATTAGCTTTTGGATTAGCGACTTTGGATGTTCTTATTGATTTTTCATGTGATGGAATTGCATATTTTTTCTTTGGGATCCACATGGTTTTGATCTTTGCTTTGGTGGGCCTTTGCGGCCTACAGATTTGACTTAGATTTAAATTTTTCTTCTCTTCACCATGTCTTTTGGAGGAGACGTGAGGAGCCTTAGATTCATGTGGATGTTTGGATTTATGCATTTTTCCTTTAACAACCAAAGTGCTTTTAGTAGCAATGGGATGGGTGTGAATGGATGGATGATGTGGAGGACACATGAATAGAGGGATGGAGGTAGGAGTATGGGGATTAAGTGTAGATGGAGGATGTTTAGGTAAGTGCCTTTGTTGATCCTGATTAGGGAACATGAGAGTGGGATAGTTATGATGGGCGACATGGATAGGTGATGGATGGATGAAAGGATGGATAGGATGAGATGGAGGAGGTGATTTTGGGATATAAGGGCCCAAAATAGACTTAGGACTTGGAGGATATGGGATGGGGGATGAGGGGACATAAGGACCCAATATGGATGGAGCGGATGAAGGAGGAAGATGGACAGTTGTTTTGAGGTGATATGATAGAGGAGGAGGGATGGCGACATATGATCTGGTAGGGGTGATGAGAAGAGCCGATATTTCTTTTGGAAAAGGCTCGTTGAGGACGTCTAGAGGTTGTACCAACATTTTTGGATTGCGAGTCGTGAGTAGTACATCCAAGACCTTGCAGATACAAATGTTCTTTAGCTTGGATGGGCTCTATAATACCTTGCTCATGAAGGCCTAAACCTTTTTCTTGATAGTTCATTCTCTTGAGTATTCGATCTAGGACAGGATTTTTGTTATTCTGGAAGAATGATGCAGTTCATTATTAGGTGGAAGAGGAGGGTTGGTGTATATGCTTTGTTTTTCTTCTTGAGGAGACCACCATGGAGGAATGTGAGAGGACCAAGGGGATATGCAAGCGGTGTGGGGATAGCATTTTTAGGTGATGATGGGGGATCATGAGAAGGAGGTGATGGGATAGCAACCTCAAGAGAGGGGGTAGGGGCCATGATAGGATCTGGATTTGTGGTAGTAGGCTCATGCGATGGAGATGGAGATGGAGTAGTGGAAGCCAGCATGTATGATCAAGTGGGATGGAAATTTGGATGGGGGACTACGATCTCGGAGGTGGGACTAGATGGGATGCAGATCTTGATCTAGAGAAGGGGATATGGCCGGCATGCTTTGATTAGACTCGGCATGACTCATCATGTGTGGGAGGGCATGGTAACGAAGTCTTGTTGGGACTCTTCAAGTGGGGAAGATGGAGGGATGAGAGATTCATGAGGCTCATTGGAATGGGTTTTGGTGCTACTAGGAGTGGGAGAAGTGGATTGGATTTGGGTGTCTTCGATGGATTGGGTGGATCTAGGAGTAGAGGGAGTGGATTGGACTTGGGTGTCTTCGATGGGTTCAGTGGCTCTCATAGTGGGAGATGTGGGTTCAATGGATTTAGTGGGTTCAATGGTTTCAATGGTTTGATCAGCACTATGGGTGGTAACGTCAATAATAGGTGTGGTATGGAGAAGGGTCTCATCACTAGTGACTTGTGGATGATGGATCTAGATGGCATGGTTCCATGGCTTCAAGATGTGGAGTTGGGGATGGCTTCTTTGTAATTAGTCCTTGGAGAACTTCTGAAACGAGAGACTTGCATACGGTTGGCTTGGCTAGGGTGGTAGAAATGGATGAGGGATTATGGATTGGTGGACTAGGGTTAGATGGAAGAATGGGATTGAATGTAGGACTATGAGTAAATGGAGGATTAGGATTGGATGGGTGAATGGGATTGGATGGAGGACTAGGAGTAGATGGAGGACTAGGATGGGATGGATGAATGGGATTGGATGGAAGACTAGGAGTAGATGTATGAATGGGATTAGATGGAGGACTAGGAGTAGATGGAGGGTTAAGGTAAGGATATTGGAGTGGTGAATTAAGATAGGGGGACATGAATTGTGGATTAGGACAAGAGGATATAGGTGGTGTAGTGGGACAAGAGGATGTGGGGGATGGATTATAATAAAGGTATTGGGATGATGGATTATGATGAGGAGACATGGATGTAGGATTAAGGTAAAAGGGTGTGGATGTAGGATTAGTATGGGAAGATTGGAAAAGAGGATTAGGATAGGGGGACATGGATGGGGAATTGTAATAGGAGTATTGGGATGGAAGATGAGGATAAGAGGATGTAGATGTTGTGTAAGGGGATGATGTAGATGAAGGACATGACAAATATGGGGATGAAGAAGATACTGGATATCCATTGTCAAGGGTGGCATAAGGAGCATGACTAGGCATGGATGAAGACATAGCGGGATAACTGGAAGGGGTGATTGGATTGTGGAAAGTGGGTGGAGAGATCTTACTAGTGATGATAGCATCAAGGGGATCTATGTCATATTCTTCTTGATTGACAAGACTTTCGTTATCGTCGTCCACGTAATTAAGGTTTCCCTTGACTACTATTGATGGAGGATGAGGATTCATGATGATGAAAGGATAAATAGAATGGATAAAAGATTTTGAATGGAGATGGATGAAAGCTCAAATTGGGATTTAAGTCAAGCTCAGGTCAAGATTAGACAAAAGCTCAGATTAGGATGATTGGATGATGTGATGGGATTGATTTTGATTTTGATGGGATTCGGTAAACGGATGATTGGATCAGGTAGATGATTTGATGAATTTGATTATAGTAGATTAGTTTGATTGGATAGGATCAAATGATTAGATGATATTGATTGGATAATTATGATTGGATGAATTCAATAGGATTAGGGTGCTTGGATTGATTAGATGATCAGAGGAATGGAATGGTTTGATTAGATAGGAAGAAATAAAAGGTACCACTAGATAGAGCACAAAAAATTAAGCAATTTTGGTTTTTGAACAAAGTTGATTCGATGTACGGTTTGTAAATGACAGCCCCGGGAAGTTAAAGGGGCGTAGCCAACATTCTACAGCAAATCAGGGGCGCTACCGCCTTTCTGTAGTAAATCAGGGGCGCTACCGCGTTTCTACGTAGGGCGCTACCGCATTTTTGCATAGGGCGCTACCGCATTTCTGCGTAGGGTGCTACCGCATTTCTGTGTAGGGCGCTACCGCATTTCTGCGGGCGCGCTACCGCATTTCTGCGTGGACAAAGCTTGGTTTTTTATGGCAAAGGCTATGGCAAGGACACAAAATGATAAAACAAGTCCAAAGTATCAAAAATTTGACAGAATTTCCACAAGAAAACACCTCAAGCAAGCACAATCCTATGATTAATATTACGGGTATGGCAAGGCAAAGTCTTAATCTAGGATGCATAAGGCTTCTAGGGAGTCTTCAATATACTCTCGGTACATGAGGCACAACTGTGAACACCAGTCCGTCACAAGCGTGAGTCGGGAACCCCAGCGAGATACTGAAAGGCTCGGACCAACTCTTCACGTCTATCTAGGTATCACCCTAGCTTCGACGCTCTGCCAATTACGACGCAACTGGATTGGGGTACAACTTTCGTTCTCCCCCCTTATATACCCCGCCGGTACATGTGGTTGGAATCGTCCCTTGGGGTGATGAAATCCCCAAGCAGGTCCCACTAAAAGGAAGACACTAACTGTTTCCAACTACTCCCCAGGCTCACACGAAGTGCAAGGGGAAAGTGAAAACAAATCAATGCCCCCTTGGGTAATACAGAAGTAAACAACCACAGCAAACAATGAGGTTTAATCCCCCTAATTAAACTATGTTTGAAAACAGCAAAGATAATTTTTGAAAGTCTGATTATGTAGATGACCCTGCAAACAAATGTTAGTTGTCTTTTTTTTCGTCTTTGGTCAAATTTCGCCACAATATGCTGCAAAACGTTAGCGAAAAACAACAATATTCTTGCCACCACAATGTTAGAGAGTTATCACATGAAAACTGCAAAAAAACTAGAGCAAAAACGAAGCCAAAACGCCTATTTTACCTTCCAAACTATGTTGTTTTGGGGCGCTACCGCGCTTCTGTGAAGGGCGCTGCCGCGGTTCTGTGAAGAGCGCTACCGCACTTCTGTGAAGGGCACTGTCGCGGTTCTGTGAAGGGCGCTGCCGTGGTTCTGTGAAGGGTGCTACCGCAGTTCTGTGGAGGGCGCTACCGTAGTTCTGTGGGGGCGCTACCGCACTTCTGTGAAGGTGCTACCGCACTTCTGTGGGGGTGCTACCGCACTTCTGTGAGGGCACTACCGCACTTCTATAGGGGTGCTACCGCACTTCTGTGAGGATGCTACCGCACTTCTGTGGGGGCGCTACTGCACTTTTGTAGGGGCGCTACCGCACTACCGCACTTCTGTGTGGGCGCTACCGCACTTCTGTGGGGGCGCTACCGCACTTCTGTAGGGGCGCTACCGCACTTCTGTGAGGGTGCTACCACACTTCTGTAGGGGCGCTACTGCACTTTTGTGAGGGCGCTACCGCACTTCTGTGGAGGCACTACCGCACTTCTGCAAGCTTTTCCTGCAAAATTCTTAACCAAAAGGACGTAAAATGCAAGACCCGTGTGTGGGTCCCACCAGGCGTGCTAGAAATGTATACCTTGATATTTCTACTACTCTAAATGTGCAAAATGACTAAGAAATGTGAACAACAAAATACCAAGGACACCTCAAGATTAGCCAAAAGATTGATACAACGAAAAGGAATGCAAATAAAATGAAACACAAACACTTTTACCTCCCTTGTTGTTGATACCTCTTTGATTGGCCCTTGCTTGGATTGGTTGTGTGCTCCTTAGATGATGGATTGAGTGACTAAAATGCAAGCTTCAATATGCAAAATGATGAACAAAGATGGTTGAATGATTGAAAAGCTTGAGGATTCAAATAGACACATGTAGTTATCAAAATGCAAAGTGTTGAGAATGCAAATTGGCAGCATAATGGTGCAAGATGGCTAAGTGTTTAAAATGCCCTTGAGGAGGGGGTATTTATAGGAGAATTTTGAATTCTCTAGAGAATTCAATGGTCAAGATTGCTCCAACAAGGCCAAGATGAAGGGCTATGGTGGGTTGAGAACCCACAAGCCCTCACATCTTGACATGTGGAGGGTGAAGTGGACAAGGGATATGAGGTGGAGATGAGTTGTCAAAAAGGTACATGAGGTGGAAAGGACATGCACCTTGGGGGTGAGGAGATTTCCACAAAAAGGGATTTCTTGTCCCCAAGTGGGAGTGAAAGGGACATTTGAGGAATTTTAGAATTCCTCAAAATCTACATGGGAAAAGGAAAGGTGGTTGGGGGGATAAATGTGAATTAAAAATTCACATTCCTAGGATGATCTAGAGGATAAAAGGTGGGCTCCAAAAGGTGGGACTTGGTCACATGTGGAGATTGTGACAAGTCCAAGGTTCTAGAAGCCTTGGAAGAATGGAATGTGAATTAAAAATTCACATATAAAAGAGGGGAATCTAGGAAGAATAAAAAGGAATTAAAAATTCCTTGGAGGATGATTAGGCTTAATTAATTAGTAATTAGAAGATAAATGAGGATTAAAACCAACTTGCAAAAGTTGGAGGATGTGACACATCCTAATCAAGGATTAGGCATGTGCACATCCCTAATGAAGAAATTAAGAGATGGATTAGGATTAGATGAAAATGGCATGTGAGGAATTAAATAAATGTAATATTTATTTAATTTATTTGATGAAAAGAGGATTAAGGAGGGTAAGGTATTTAATTATTAATTAAATACCTTAGGGATTTAGCAGAATTAAAGATATTAATTAAATAATAGTAATATTATTTAATTAACTAGGATAAGAGGATGTTTAGACGAAAAGTGATAAATTTGGATAAATTAAGTGTCCAAATTTGAATGTCTACAGTTTCATTTGGATTTTGGAATTTATTGGTTTCTTATAGGTACTCATGGATACTTGGAGACATAGGTGAGGCTTGAGTTCTCTTGTGATTAGAGACATGTGTTGAGATGGTTACTCTTTATGAGATTTCAGCAGGAAGTCTGAGGAGCCTACACCTTGGTTGTACGTGATTTCAACATGGACCTATGAGGAGAGTGTTCTTGGATGAGTCATGATGACTTGGATGTCTTGGAGGAGCATTCTCATTCCCCACTCTTGTTCTACTTAGAAGTTTCACTTGAGAGGTATTGCCCATTGTTTCTTTCAGGTGCTTTATGTTTATACTTTATCTTCTCATGCATATGGATCTTGATCTATGGATATATGGTTTTGGAGGGTTCATTTGAGGATTTTTGGCATGTTTATCTCCTTATGCATTGTGATTACATTCATTGATGTTGATTTAGGAGATGTATTCGGCTAATTTCCTTCATTGGGAATGGATTTAGTTTGATCTTCTTTGGTTATGAGAGGCTTACATCCATGTTGATTACATGATACATATGTTATGTTTGATCTTGGTGATTGAATGGTTGGGTGTTGTTATGGCTTTTCGTTTTGGGGTGTTGTGGAGGATCATACTTGACACAGTTGGCATTTAGAGGTGTATGTAGGATATTTTCTTACAAGTTATGATATATAGGTTTGCATATCATTGTGGATGATTCCTTGGTTCTACATGATGTAGTTTACACTTTCTATAATATGATGCTATTGGTAGACTTGGTATGCCTCGATCTTTTTTAGATTTGCATTACCCATGCAGTGGGAGCTCTTGGATGTGTATGCCATTATTTGATAGGTTTTGCACATGGAGTTTATGATTGTATTTTATGGGTGTATATGTTTATGGAATGAGTTTACTATGTTTTGTACACCTTGGAGGTATGGAAAGTTGGATGTATTGGCACTTGTTATGGGTGTTATTTCAGCTTTTGGTTTGTGTATCTTGATAGGTAGTGGTGCATATTGATACCTTTGGATTGAGTGTTTGTGTTTGGGATATCAATTGAGTAGGACTTATGCTTTGTTGTGATAGATTGTGTGGCTTCTCTATTGGATGGCTTCTTATCTTTGTGCATTGGCATGATGGAGGACAAGAGCATTCATGCTTGGGATGGTGGTCACTTTGATTCTTGTTGTAGGTATCTTGATGGAGCACATGGAGCATTTTGATTCCATGATGGTATATGTGGCTATATGGATTGTTCATTTGATTCATGTTTTGAGGTTACTTGTTCCCCTTATGCAATGTATACAACAAGTGGGAGAATTTTAGGAAAAAGGTGTGTTTTATACCTTGCATAATATATTTAATGTAATTATTCTTGGGACCACTTAATGTTGCATGTAACATTGGGACATAAGTGAAGTTGCTAAAATGTAATTATTTAATATTGGGGAAAATAAATAAATAAAGTACCCAACATTAAATAAGGGGACATGGTTTGTAATCTCATGGTTTTAGTCACATGGTTTTGTGTAATAGCACTTAGTAGTTTTTTGGGAGCTTGCTTCTATAAAAGCAACCACAAAGGTAGTTATTGAGAGATGCAATTTTGCATGTTAGCTCTGATTAGCATTTGTGAAGGTTTGAATCATGGAACAGGATGTGTGGTTGCATTCTTGTTCACATGGATTGCTTGGAGAGGGACTGTTGCTTCAATGGTTTTCATGGAGACTCTAAAGATGTATTGTAATTTTTATTGCTAAATAATATATGAGAGATGGATGCTTTTGGAAGCTGGGTTTTTTTCCCTCTTGAGGGTTTTCCCAAGGTATATCTTAGTCATATTTTATGGGTATATTTTCTATTCTCTTGCATGTCGATTCTTAATACTTAGATGCATAGATTTCTCTTATGGGTTATGTGGAAATTGTCTTTAATTGGCTGCAAGTTTCCAACACTTCACACAAACCTCAAACTCAAAACAAACCTGAACATATCCTTTAACCACCTGAGAATAATGTTTTGTAGCAGTCAATTCATAATACCATTGCTCATACCTATAAACAATAGAAATAATCTGCACCCAAAAAAAACACCTTCACATGCATCCCATTGCCTAACCCTATCTTTCCTGAACCTCCTTGTTTGCCTCCACAAAGTGGAAAGGAGTATGATCTTGTTGAACAACTAAAGAATACTCCTACTAAGATATCCTTATGGGACCTTATTTAAACCTCCCCTCATTATCACAACATAATTCAAAGTGTTTTACAATAATTCCCTATCCCTTCTAATGAGAAACTAAATGACATAGCAGCCATGATTCAAGGAATAAATGTTGATAATATTTTCCACGAAAGTGAGCTTCCTCCTTTGGAAGTGCAAAAATAATGTGATTCTTTCATGATAATAGCAAAATATAATAGAACAAGAATAAAAAGAAACCTTGTCGATAATTTCTCCCCTCTTGATGTGTGTAGCATAAACCTTTTGGATAGGCTTGGTGTGGATAAATCAAAAATTCAACTTGATTCTTTATCTATTTTGGGGTTTGACAATGTAGGAAAATAACAACTAGGAGTGATTACATGTTACCTATTATAGTTGGAAAGGCCACATTACAAACCCTGATTCATGTTATGCCTCGTGATCTTTCATAAAAAATCCTTTAGGAAGATCATGGATTCATGAGATACACATGGTTCCCTCTACTCTTCATCATATTATGAAATATGTCTATAACAACAAAGTATATACAATCAAAGCCGACCCTAAACCAAACAATTGCTTGAATATTGACAAAGATAAGGAAAATCCTTTGGCAACATTAACACCAACTACACAAGTGGAACCCATCCAACATAAAGAAAAATAAAAACATATTGAGGAAGTCACGAAGCTATTAGAAGATGATTGGGGTTCCTTAAATTTTGAACCAACATTCATGGGAGAATACAAGATCATAAACAAAGATTCAGACAAGGGAAAAGAAAAAGTTGTATTGTCAACACAAAATTTGGAAGACCCTTTGAAAGCATCCACCTCAACCACTTTAGAATAAAATACAACAAAGTACACAAAAAACTTTGATGAACTTGACTATGAACAACCACCAAATCTTAAAGAAATGAAAAATCTTTATGGAAAAGGTTATGAACTTATGAAACAACTTGGTTATAGTGGAAAAGGATGTGGTGCTTAAGAACACGGTATTTGTGTCTCTATAGAGCCTAACACACAAGAAACAACTTGTGGTCTTGGTTATTGTCTTTTGATAGAAATCAAACCATCAAACAAACCTTCACTTAATATCAACACTCTCACAAAAGATTCATCTAAGCCAACCCTAGCAATAGTGCATCTTGAATTGATAGACACTAGTGGTTTTAATTGTTATCCTTTGAAAGAAACAATGAAGTCCTCGCTTAATAATAATGTCATCTCACAAAACACTAATGATTTTAATTCGTTAGATTTTACACTCCTATAAAGGAGAGTACAAAATCTCACAATCTAAAGAGTCTTGTGTAAGTATGACACATTGTACTAAGCAAGAGACATCTTTGACGCAATACAAAAGAACATCTTATACTTTGAATCAAGAAGGTAGCTTGTTAAGACTCCTCCAAGATCATTTGATATCCCTCCGTCCAACAACATGAAAGAAATTTTACTACAAGAGTTCATTTTGCACATATCATAGAGTTCATGGTCATTCTACTAACGAATGTAAGGCTTTAAGTGATAAAATTCAACATATTAAAGAGTATGGTGCTCTTCCTTGTGTTGAAGCACCAAGATCCTCTAATTGATACTGATTTCCAAGTTTTTCATCAATCACCTCGACTCATCCTTGTCCTGCACTAAGTGGGAGCAAGGGTTTAGTTAGCCTTGTCCTCGTTTATCACTTGTCATTGTCTCTTTTGGCTAGTTTACTACCTTTCATGTACATATAAGATCAAGCTTGGGATGTGGACAACATGCCTTAAGTTGGCTCACATGTGACATACTTATCCATGATGTAATCTCATTCGGAAACATATAACTTGGCATAGGACTTTATGAATAGACTCTCATGTCTTCTTCTACTTTAAAGCAATTGATCACAACAATTGTGTTAGCAACCGCTTTAAAGTGGGGGCATATTGATAGGGAAGGATTGGATGGGAATCTCACTATCCCATGCTCTGAGTCCTTGTTCTTGAGAACTCCTTAGGTGACTCTTTCACCCTAACCTTTAGGTCCTATCACAGGTATAGAAACCCCTGATCCTACTGTCCAACCCCACTATCAACACTCTTCTTCCTACCAAGCATTCTTGGTGCCTTGCCACTATCTCACCCTTGACCCTTATTCTTCCCTAAAGGCCAAATTCTCTCAACATTCCATTTGATTCTTGCAGGGGTGTGTAAATGTTGTAATTGCTTCCAGGTAATCAATCTAGTGTTCTTGTTTCATCACAAAACTCCAATTAACCATCGCTTTCACAAAATCCCTTCCTAGGGTTAGAAAAGGCTACAAGCCTAGAGCCCCAATTAGGTATCTTAACAGAGAAAAATGCAATTTTCTTTAAAACCCACCAAAAGACCTATATTCTTCATTTGGGGTTTGTGATTCCCATACCCAAACCTTAAAGATTCTTGAGGTTTTGAGCCTGTATAGTCCGTACACTACCCAATCACCAAATTGACCCCAAAAACTAGGGTTTGTAAACTTTCCAAACTATTTTCAAACTGTCAAAGATTTCTCACACCAAATGGATTAGTGGAGCCTCCTCCTGATCACCAGGCCTTGCTAAGACCTCCAACTAAATTCTCCAAAATTAATTTCTTCAAAATCTGAGCACCCCTACAAGTTATGTCTCATTTACTCCTAGTCTTCCCTAGCCAGACCCTGCCTGGCTCGCCTAGGGCAAGACCTTGCCAGCATCTCCTGCACTCAAAAAAAAAAAACCTAGCAACTACCATATGTACAAGAATGGTGTCTAGGGACTATTTCCAAAAGGCCATACGATTTGTACGATGGAAAAGTGCTCTAGCACACCATTTCCTAAATACAGTCTAGTTCAGACCAGAAATTGAGCAAAGTTAAACTATTTACAATAAATGCTTGTAAATTAAACAAAGAAGCTATTAAATCCTACACGATGCTTGTGAACAACCAACACTACATTCTACAATCCAAACAGTAGCAAAACTAATCCATTAGAACAAAATCAAAATGCAAAAGACAGGAATTTCTGCACAGAACGTTGTTTTCTTTAATTTTTCAAGATTTCACCAAAACATTAAAATTTCCAACCCTGCACCAGGGTCGAGTCATCCCTTAAATAGGTTCCAAAAATAGTTGAGCTTCTTGGTTCGAGCCTTTAGATGACCTAATGATGCAAATTATAAAACCCACTGTGTTTTCTAACCTTTGGCAACTTTTTACCATTCAGCAAAAATGAGCTTCCAAACTTATGAACTCTTGACAACCTTTTTCCCAAAGATCAAAAACGCCTCTAAGCTCAACACTAAATGGTCTAAATGACCTTATGAAAACCAAAACAAAAATTAACCCTATAGGTTTCTTCTTTACCTAAGAAACTGCTTGTTGTTCCTTAGGTGCTCCTGCACCACATACATTGATACTCATGTTTCACTGCGCACTTTTCTTTCTTCCTATGATGCGTCATTTTCTTGGTGGTGTCATTGGGTTTCATTTCCTCTGAGAGTGATATTTCTTTGACTTGTCCTCTCTTGGAGACATTAGGCACGATGTTCCCTAAGAAGAGACCTTACATGAACTAAGTGAAACCTCTTTGAACATTCCTTACACTAGTTCGCATTTAAAACATTGGTTATATGGCCACCTTTCATAACACACTTTGCATTCCTATAGAGCCATATTGTTTGTTCATGACCTCCAAGCATGTGAAGTTTTTCTTATCTCATGAAGCTCAACAAATATTTTTTTGCATGGCACCTTATTAAAGTTATCAGGAGGTATAACTTTATTATGGTTTGATAGGAAGTTGAACGAGGGCATGGCTTTACCTTAGAAACTCACGTGTGTGTGTGAGTGCATACTGGCCATGTGTGTATGTGTCTCAGCTTCATGGATTTCTCACCAAGCAGATAGCTTGAAGTTTCATTGCCTCAGAGTGTATGCATTTTTCGGACAAACAATAGAGGTCTAATCCTCATTGTGATGGAAAAATGGTCAAAGCTTGATGTACCCTTTTTATTTTTCATTTTCTTTCATTTTCCTTACTTCTTTGACAGTGCATTCTTGTGCTTTTTTGTTGCTCTTATATCATTTCCATGTGTGTTCTTTTGTGCCTATGTTGGTTTTCCATGGGATCTTCATCCTGGGGGCTTGATCACCCCTCTTGATCATTTTCATCCTATCCTACCAACATTGGCACACTTGGACCCCTCTTGATGTGTGAGTGAGTTTGAAGCAAGTTCATCCTATCAATAAAGTGGGGGCTAAATGTGGCAACAGAAAAAGTATCCCTTTTTCTTGCTTGTTTGGTCCCTCCTTGTTAAACTAAGCTTAATGGTCCCTTGATTTAGTGTTGTAATATGTTTGACACATTCACATTAGGTATTGGGCCCTTGTGAACTAATAAGCATAAATGGTACTTTGCTAAAGTGTTGTGAAGTGTTGTAACACACTTTCACACTTTTCTAAGGTTTTATTAATTAGTTCCACACCTAGTAAATCACTTTTTAACCTTAATCATGCCTTATTTAAGGTGTTGTAAATTTTTGTAGCACACTTTCACACTTTACTAGGGTTTTCATAAATAATTGGGCTTTTTTATGCTTTAATTGGCCTAGTTTTGCATCCACAAGCCTCATTTAATGTATCTTTTTGAGGATAATCCCAACACAAATCAACATCCAATCATAATTCAGGTATTTTCATGTTGTGTGACCCAAATTTAGTGATTTGGGACTCATTCGCCACCTTGGGAAAATGAGTCCCACCAAGGTTTTTGGGTCCTGAACTTGGTTTCACACCTTTCTAAGCATTTTTTAAAATGGTCCCATAAATTATTCCTAATGGGACTCATTCTCCACCTTGGGCGAATGATTCCCGTTTGACCCAAAATAAAAAATAATTCAAATATTTGGTGGGATTTTATCCTCCTAGATCTAATGTCATCTTGTAGTGTTGTAATTTCAAGAATTCTTGCATAATTAAGTATAAATACAAGGTTCTTTCACTCATTTTCACCAAATACTTTTGTGAGAGAATTCCTAATAGCAAGTTTGAGTTCACAAGAGCATTCAAGAGTCTTCAAGAGAAAATTATCAAGCATTTTAGAGAATTCTTCAAGCATCAAGCATCATGTCAAAGTCTTCATACATCATTTTTTTTTTTGAGCTAACAATTGTGATGTAGGATTTCGTAATTCAAGCTAGCATTCAAGTCAAGATCTATCATATTCAAGCATTCAATTCAAGATCTACATCCATTGGAGCCATCTCACACATGTTTGCAACATTATATTGCTAGGGTTTGGTAAGTTGCAACATCATATTTTGTTCATTCATCATTCATCATTATCCATTCCTATTTCATTTAATTTCAAGGTTTGATTACCAAAACAGGACTTGACCAAGGAAAATCCCTTTCCACTAACAAAACAAAAAATTTCCCTCCCTTTAGTGTGTGATTTGTAGGTTTAGATTTAAGATACATTGAAGAGAAATTTTGGAGAAATTTTTCAAAGTGTTCAGAGCTGTCAAAGTTGTCACCTTGCATTGGAGATACTTGGAGAACTTCTATAGGTTACAAGTTAGGGTTTCAGATCCAGAAATCAATTGGGATACATAGAGTGGACCTTGAAGACTAGATTCAGACTTTGAAGTTTTAAAAAACCCTAACTAGACTAATTTTCCACTTTTGACGAATGAGTCCCAATTTAGGTCAAAATTTAGATTTTTTACAGATTTGGATACCCATTTTCCAAATTCTTGTTCCTACACAGAAACCCAAATATGGGATTCTTGTTGGTGTATGAGTCCCACTCAGCATTAAAGTCAATATTTATAGTGTTTTAGATCTCCATTCAATCATCTTTAGATTCCCAGGTGCACACATTTCATCTTACAACTTGTTATTCTAGTTTACATACTTTTCTAGGTCATTTAGTGAAGCAATGCATCATATTAGGGTTTAGTATTACATCTTTCATTTCATTTGCCTTTTCAATCCCTAGCTTGGTGGCAAACCCCTCATTAATCTCTAAGTATACCCTAGGATACACTATTGTCAGGTCTCTTCCTTTGTTCTTCATCGGATTGAGATCTCTAGGGTTTCCTTGAATGAAACTTGAGGGAAATAGGTCTAGGTCCCTAAACACCTAGTTTTTGTTCCACCTCCTAAGATTTGGAACACCTATATCCATTGTTTGAAGGGATAATACTTAATTACCTCCTCGATTCCAAAGTAGAGGCATATCCCATGGCCGAGGGGTGCCAACCCCCAAGGTGGTCGCATACAAAATCTCCTTTAACCCAACTAGTAGGTCCACCTTGAACAACTTCCTCATGATAATCTCAACCTTGGCCTTTGGCATACGAATATCCAGCAAAATGGCAAGGAACCTGGAGGCAATATTGGTGTCAACTCGGTATGATTCATTATCACCCAGAAAATATTTTCCTAAGACAATCTTCATTGCAACTAGGGTTAGGGCATCATGATTAAGGAGAATGCACTTCAATATCTGGTCCATGACCACCCCCTTGAAGGCCATTTTCCTAATCGTGCTCTCCAACTGAATCAAAGTATCCAAACTTATGCTCATCATTATTTCTGAAGACATGTGCACAATGAACCTAGAACCCCCAGCCATACTCATCGCAAATGTGGAGACACACCTTATAGCAACACAACCATGTCTTTATGTTTATGTTTTTTGCCTTATAAAAAACTAGATTTAATTCCTTTTTTAAGTATTCTGCACATTTTTGTGTGTGCCCTTCTGAAATGCCAGCTTATATATGGTGTTGTTCTTCCATTTCACACTTGTGATGGCTGAAGTATGATTACAACACTCATGTGAAAGGACATACCAATCTCCCAAAAGAATGTATTGTATCATTTCGTGCTCAAAGAATGAAGAGTTTCATTAATATGATAAGGTCGTTGTATACACGATTTCCATGAGATGATGAATTTCCCAACGTGACCAACACCGTCAAGCAATGATGTGTCCAATATGATGTGGTGATACTAGCCACCATCACCTTTCCATCTTGGAAAGCTTGTCACACCCAAATTTCCCACCAAAATAAATATGAAATGCAAGCTCTGACACCACCAACAAATAAATGAGTTAGAATTTTCCCACCAAATCTTCCCCCACGCCCCCAAACCAGATATTGAGATCATAGCTTTCCACAACGTTGTTTGTGGAAAGCATAGTAGAGACAAGATTTGTATCCATGTGAATTCCCGTCCAATGCAAAATGATGTCTGACTAGGGAAACATTTTTGTAAATAGTTAATACTTATTTCGCCACCAGACTTTCCACAATAATACATGTGGAAAGTCGCCCGCCCAACCTCCCCCAATATCGAAATGTGGCCGAAACAAACAATACCTATGTAGCCCATCAAGGACAATCGAGAAATCTATACTCATGTGCCACCCTTGTAAGAAGATCCATATTACATATTTAGGCCCCAATAATGGACTTCACACAAAACTTGCATGTGAGAGGTCACCCACCCAACCAGCCATGAAGTCAAATATTTCTTTAGTACATTGTTTTGGACATAAATTTTGGAAACAAAATTAAATTCTCTATTGAAAATTGGCATTGGAGAGAATTTTCAATAAACTACACATTGGATCAGGTATATTGTCATTTTGTGTTATAGGGAGATATTTTTACTTATTTGATCACTTGTTGATGCCTAAGATTCCAGGTGTGATTGTGTGAGAATCTAGACAAGTCAAGAGGTAAAATATTGAGAGAGTAAGTATTTTTTATATATGATATTTATGATAGTATATATTATTATCAATTTTTTTCTCATATAGGTTTATAGGTATTTTCAATGTTGAACTTTGATGGTTATAGTTACATAGGTTGTCTTCCAGTTTGAGGACATGGGTTGAATTGCATGGAGAGTTGGAGTCTCATGTTGGTGAGGGTTAAGTGTAGGTGTAATGAATGTTATTATTAATATGGTGTCATGGTTATATATAGGTACAATTATGCATTTACCTGACATGATTAGGTTTGTGGTTATTTGTTGGTAGTTTATTTTGGTGTTATGAGGTTGTTCTTATCTCTTATATGCTTGATTGTTTCCTTGACTATGGTTACTCATTTTTGGGCTTGTTTGTAAAATTAAATTTGTGTTTGATTTGGTGTTTGAGTCTTGGTGTCTATAGGATTATCTTCTTTAATATCTTGGTTTGCAAGTTACTAATATGATAATTTTTTTGCATGTTTTAGTTTTTGGGATCTATGGGTTCTGCAGTGTTGTAGATTATATATAATTACAGGTTGCATAGATGACTTATATGTGGAATATCTATATCCTACATTTATTCAATGTTGATGAAAATTTCATTAGTTGGCCTTATTTGTGGTCATTTATGTATTAGTTTGTGTTGCATTGGGATGAGATGATAGATGATTAGAGTTTCTATATAGTTAGTGATTGGGACTTGTAGCATGTGGTTTTATTGTTATGTAGTGATAGCTTGGTTATATTTCATTGGTTACACATTTTAGTGGTAGATTTTGGAAGTGATGATTTGGTAATATATGATTGATTCCTAGTGTTTTTATGGTGATTATATCTTATTTCCTTGGATATCTTGTTTCTACTCTTTCTTTGGAGTTGTTGGGATTTTAGTTGGGTTGTGTGGACCATGACTGATTTTAATTTAGGATATGGTTTTCAAAATGCTATGTGTAGCTTGATATCACATTTTAGTGGGATTTGTTGACAATGATGTGGATTCATCAATCAATTATGGAAAATCTTTTTCAAAAAAAAATTATATCCTAGAGGATCTCTTAGATCCTATTGTTGTAGAAGAGTTCTTTCACATTTGTAGGTTCATTGTTAGGAGATGGTTATCTTCATACAATTGGATATATTGACTCTTGTTTTAGAGTGTGTTTGGTATTGTGTCTTATTATACTCTAGGTATTATTTTGAGTGTTCACACAATAGAGACCTTCTCTTGAGACCAAGATGTGTGCACTGGTGCATGTGATCTCTTAGGAAGAGATGTTAGATCATGATGTCATGTTTTGGTTCCTAATTCTATGGTTGGATCTTTTACATTGGCATTTAAGTACATTGGTCATTTTATTTGGAGCTTCATGAGGGTGTGGTTTTGCATTCGAATCTTAGCATGGAGTGATCAGTTGTAGGTTCTCATGGATACTTGGAGACTTGGGTTAGGTTGGTGTTCTCTTATGGTTAGAGACATTTTCTTGAGATGGTTACTCTTTAGAGGTTTCATTAGGAAGTTTAACGAGCCTTCACCTAGATATGGATGTAAGTTTATCATGGACATATAGAGGAGATTATTCTTGGAGTGACTCATGATGACTTGGTTATCCCGGAGGATCATTCTCATTCCCCACTCTTGGTTTTCTTGGAATTTTATCATCTGAAATGTATTTTTCCATTCTTTTTTTCAAATGAATTATGTTTTGTGCTTCTTTTTCTTATGGGAATGAGTCTTGATCCATGCTGATTGATTTTGGGAGACTTGCTTGAGGATTATTTACCTTGAGTTTTTATTTCTTTTTCATCTTATGGATATGGATCTTGATCGATGGTTAGTTGGTTCTAGAGGGTTCACTTGGGGAGTCTTATGATTTGTATCTCCTTGTGCATATGAGATTATTTATGATGTCATCCATTGATGAGGATTTTTAGGGGATGTTTATTGGGATGATTTCCTCATTTTGGGAATGGATATTTTGAGATTGATCTTCCTTGGTTAGAGAGGCTTACATCCATATTCATATTATATGATACATATATTTCATTAGATCTATGAGATTGAGTGGTTGGGTGTTTTTGAGGCTTTTCAATTGGGGATGTAAGATCATGTACTTGACACAATGTAGCACTTTGATTTTTTGGTAGAATGATGTATGGTATGATTTAAAAAAATTCTCTCTTTGTTATATGTCTTCTTCTTGGATATTCATGTTCATATCATTTGGGAGAGTTATGGTGACATGTTATCAGAGAACTTATGAAACTATTAGTGTTGCATGTTTGGACCATTATGATTTTTCTTGGTACTACATGCTTTTGATCATTTTCCACACCTTGGTATGAGTGTTGATTGGTCAAATTAATATGCCTTGATCTATTTTCAGATTTGATATCACCCATGCAATGGGAGTTCTTGGATATGTATGTTCTTCATTGATAGGTTTTATACAAGGAGCTTGTAATTGTTATTTATGTGTTGCATATGTTGTTGGCATGAGATTATTGATGTTGTTGATACCTAGGAGGTATGGATGGTTGGATCTGTATTAGCATGTGTTTTGGATCCTCCTTTTTATCATGTGGTTTTTTTCCTTTGACAACAACTTGGAGCCTTTGTTATCATTTAGATTTGATGTTTGTGTCCCTAGGTTGGTGTGAATTTTTCCTTTTCTTTCATAGGTGGCATGTTGGAGGATTATATTAGTTCTTTCTTGAGATGGTGGTCACTTTGGCATTATTGTATGTATCTTGATGGAGCATGAGAGAATGTTGGAATTTAATAATGCAATTTCATGCATGAAAATGATGATGTATTTCAATAATTGACTTGTATGAAATGTATAAAATAAGTGGGAGAATGTTAGGATTTGGTGTTGTACATTGTTACATAAAATTATATTTTATAATACTGTAATTAAATAATTATTTAGTTGTAGTACATCTAGGAAATGTGGTTGGCCACACTAGGTAATTATTTGGGGCCACTTATAAAGCTTTATTGTGACATTGGGTTAATTATTCCATATGTGGGAGACATATAGGATAATTATTTAATATTTAGGGGAAAATATTTAATAATGTGAAAATTTAGTACCCAATATTAAATGAGGGGTAATTGTTTTGTTTCCTCAAGGTTTTGAGGCACATGGTTTTATCTTACCACTTGGTTGTATTTGTGTCATCTTGAGTCTATAAAGCAAGCACATGTTTAGTGGTTAAGGTTGGCTAGGTGAATGGGTTGTCATAGTATTGAGTTTCTCTTGTGAGTGCATATGTGAAACATGGAATGGGATGTGTGGATTCATGCTTGGACACATGGAGAGTGCATTGGAGAGGCTTGATGTTTTATAAGTATTCATTGTAACTTTGTAAGTGCATGTATTGATTTATTGTTGAATAATATATGGAGTGTGGATTCCTTTGGAGGCTTGATTTTTCCCTCTTGAAGGTTTTCCCAAGGTACGTCTTGTGTTATTTTTTGGATTATCTATTTGTTCTTTGTGTTTGGTTATTCTATAAGTTTGTGTGCATTCTTTTCTCTCATGAGGTTATCTAGGAAATGGATTTAACATTCTAGATATTATGCATTATTTCATAACAATTAGATGAGTAAATAAGTGATTGTAAATGGGCACCAAATAAATATTTTGGATGGGATACATCACTTATAGATTATGGTGAGATACTTTAAAGTGATTAGTGAAATTAATTTATAGTTGATTAATATAGATCAAGCTAACATTGTCACTTACCATCATTTAGTGCAAATCATTGTTACTAAATTTCTGCATTCATAAATAATATCTAACAAAATTATATTAAATATGGACAGTATGAACTATAAACCAATGCATATATTTATAATATAAGCATCTCAAATAACTAGGATTTAATCTCTCGTTATATTCAATCATGTCTAGTCTCTTTGTCTTTCTATTTTCTAATTTTTAGGTAAGTTGTGTACCCACTCCTATATACCCTTCTCAAAAAATATGAGATAAAAATAAATATTAGCTCATTAGGTGCTAGCCCCCAACTATCTAACTTAATCTAATAATATATCTACATAATGGTAAATCAATAGTGTCTATGTTCTATCTACTTTCCATGGTCCATCAATACAATATTATTTTATTCCTAGATTTTAAATATCATATATATGGGGACTATGTTACTCCTAATAAGCTAATGTCCATATAATCTATATAATTATGACTTCAATCCAACAATAATTGCATTAAAAAAATTATGGACTTTTCCTTATCTTAGTATGCTTAAACAAGTCTATAAAAAGTTAAATGAGAATGGAGAGGCTACTATTACATTCACAAAAATTGCATATTATTTTAAGTTTTTTTAATTATGTGCTTAATATTTTGGAATTATATATAAATTTTTAACAAAAAGAAAACATATATGTAGGTATTGAAATTTGAAGTTATTAATTAAATAAGTAAATAGGGGCTAGGGTAGAAATGATCAAATTTAAAAATAAAAATAAATGATAAAAATATAAATGTACTTTGCATGTGTATAAATGGCGATAAAAAATGTTAATTAATAATTATAGATATTCCAATTTTGATTTTTGGAAATTATGCACAAAGATTGGGGACCAAAAAGTGGCCAAAATTGTCTTTTGGTCTACTTTCCATATAATGTGAGCACACTATAATGCACTCACATTATAACACACTCATGTTATGACTTGGTAGCGATTTATCCTAGACATGGTCATTATTGAGCCATAATGCAAGTGGGTTAAAAATCACTAGAATTTTTATTTCCATAAAAGAAACAATATACCATCTTGACCCTATTTATCCCACACTTCCCAAACATGATAAAGGAGTAGGGAAAGCATATTTTCAAAAAAAAATGAGTCTATTTTGAATTTATTAGAACAAATTAAACTCCAACACCATGCTAAAAAAAACACAAAGTTGATGAGGTTAAGATTTGCATATATTTGGTGGTTTAAATTAAAAATTTATTTTTTATTATTTTGATTCAATTTTTAAAAAATAGAAAATAAAAACCCTTCAAATCCTATAAAAATGGGTTACTAGACCAAAGGAAATCTTGCTAAAGAGCAAGAAAAACTTAACTCCCTTTAAACTCCTTGGTCCATTACCTGCCATCCTCATAAGACAAGTGGACATATCAAGACAAATTGAAGAAAAAAAAAAGGACATTCAAACATTGGTTAAAACCTTAAAATCCTAATTCAATAAACACACATTGAAGAGCCCTTTCCACATCCTTGGAATCTATTATTTCTCACAAATATTTTATCAAAGGAAAAATAAATACATGGTCAAATCATAGAGAATGTAAAAAACAATTATTCTACAACATTGTTCTATTTTTAGTTGATGAAATCAATTCTAACTCTTAATACTAATGGAATGATGGAGGTGGAAATTATTTTATATTTTTTCTTTAATGACTTTGATAGATGTACAATCTGATAATGTAAATTTCATTATGTATGTCTTATTTTTTATCTCACAGTATAGATTTAAATTATATTCATTTTCAATCTAATTTTATTTTCATAAGAGGTCGCAACTCAATTTCATGCATCTGACCCTCAAGAAATGAATGATTGAGTAAAATCATTGGCTTTTACTAAGTTACTATTTACTTATTTCATTGTATATTTCATGATTTTTATATTAAACTGTATATTTTTTAATCATATTACTAGGTGGGGATCCAAAAAAATCATGAGAAAAGGTCTAGTTAGTGGATTAAAAGGAAAGAGGCATCAATTGCTTCTCCATATGAACCCAATATACAAAAATTCATTTGAGAATTTAATAACACTCCATAGGAATGTCTATGTTATGATTTTTTTCATATTTGTTTATGGATTTTTTGTACATACATCTTTATTTTATTGATGTATAAAATGGTATTCCCATATGGATTTATTTATTTATTTATGCATAACATATATGATATTTTCATGACATTGTATATATGAAATTTTGTATTGTGTATATGATAATCAATTATAATTATAGATCTTATATAATATTTATTATTTCTATATGATCCTATTATATTTCTATGTGGGTTGATCTATACAATGAGTGCATAGAAAATATCTATAATTCAATGTGATTCAATTCAAAAAAAATTATCTTTCATTTCCTTATATATATGATGATGATGATGATGATGACAAATAAATTATAGGGAATATCATCTATTAATTATCTATAAGTTAAATCATATTCCATTTTTTGTACAATTTTAATATTTCATAGGAAATTGTCTTCATTATGACTAGACAACATGTGGATGACTTGGGTGAACTCTTTCTCTTAGAGATCTTAAGAATCTCTCTCAATGAAATTTATCCTAGAAGGATTGAGAGACTTGAGGAATGAAATAGGGCCTCCATTCAACTTAGGTGAATTGTTTTCTACTAGATAGATCTTAAGAGAATCTCTTAGTGCAATGTAGCCTAGAAGGATTAGGAGACCTAAGTAATGAAATGACCCTACACTAGCATATACTATCCCACCTCGACATCCTAGGACTATTTTTTGTCCCAAATGGTTTGAAAGAGAAAATATGGCTATTGGAATATTTATATTATTCCCAAATGAGGTATTTTGTAATAATACATTCCTTTTTGGCATAATAAAATAGTTTGGATTTGAAAGAAACAAATATAGGCTATTTTAGATGGACCCATTTCATCAACTTGTAGGTGCAAACAAAAAATTCCTAAGTGTCATGGTTTGAGACAATCAATAAAAATTTTCCCAACCTTTTTCTCTTAGGTATTTTAAGAGACACTCTCAATTAAATGTAGCCTAGAATGAATGGAAGACATAGGGGAAAAAATGAGGCCTCCAATAGTATTAACTAACCAAATCCAATGTGATAGCACTTTCAGTTCAATTCCATTAGCTACAAAAGAAAAAGAAAAATTATTATTGTTACCTTTACACTACTTTGAAATGAGATATTTCATAGGAATTTATTCCATGTTGGAATGATCAAATGGTCTATAGTTGATTAATTTTGAGATATACTATTATATAAGGACCCAAGATCCACGTATAGGTATAAATGAGATAGTCCTAAGTGCCATATTTTTAGAGAACAACCAATAAAAAATATTGTAACCTTTTTCTCTTAGGGATCTTTAGAGACTCTTTATATAATGTATCCTAGAAGGATCGTGAGACTTGGGGCATGAAATTTTCTTGTGCTCTCATTTTTGTCCCATGAGATGTGGATGAAAAAATATGATTATTGGAACCTTTATCCTATTTGCAATTAAGAAATTTTATAAGATTTCATTTCTTTTTGGAATGGTGAAATGATTTCAAGATCATAAAAATGTATATGTTCTTTTATAGAGGAAGGGGAGGAATGTTTTTCGATGATCATGGACTATCTTCTCCATCTAGTTTTGAGCATCTACCATTGGATATCTTACGAGTGGCTACTTAGTCGTTCTCTTCTATTCTCTCTCTATTCTGGGGGGTGTTCTCTCTCTTTTTCTTCTTTAGGGGAATTTGATATGTACATGGGTACCTAACATGGCCTCATTTGTCAGGACCTATCATCTTTTACAACTTCCTAAATTGTGCTTAAGGGGGGTGTTAGTGTAGGTTTTTATTTCCTAGTAGGATAATATTTAATATTCCTAGTGACATATTTATTTTCCCTTAGTTATAGGTTTTTCCTATACTTTTATTAAGCTTGATTAGGAAATTATAATAAAGTGGGTTAATTATTTAATAACTAGGAGATAAGTGATGAGTTGTCCTCCACCTTTTAAGTGTGGAGTATTTACTTTTTCGTTACTTTATTTAATGTGATGGTTTTGGTGGTCAATTCTCATTGGTTGATTTTCCACCTCCATCCTCTCCTAAGTTCTATATAAACCCACTACCTAGCTTCTATTTTACATCAATAAATCTTGGAAGCTCTTAATAAATTTTGTCTTATTGACATTGCATAATCTCTCAGAATTCTGGTGTGCATTCTTTAATCTTTTCCAATTTATGTAGCTTTAATTTTCTCTTAAAAAGTTTCATGGGGTATTCAATCTATTTTAGATTTATAACACTAACACATCTCAAGTGGCTTAATATTGTGTATTATCTCTTTAGACTCATACTTTAACTAGACACACCAAGAGTAGATCAATATGGGGTAATATAATTGATCATATTATATTTTTTATTTTTCTATTAGCAATCATGACACTATGTGTGTTGTTTTAGACACTGATTGTTCCCACAAACTTTAGACTATACTATAAGAGATCTATGCAAACCCTCATATCTCTCTATTCTAGAGGACCCTACTATATATTATCTCATTCCCCTTGATGATGTATATAGCATACCCTTTGATGATGATACTTTAGAGGATCCTAAGTATATTATAGTTATTTCATGTTTTGATGGTTCAAAGACTTGTCTCCTTGTGCCCACTCTCCATATCAAGACCCAATATCTATACTCTATTATTCCTGATCAGATTACTATTTCCACATCCATGGTCCCTATTGATTCAATTCAAAAAATAATTCATCCTCTTATAGACATAGCTACTTGGGATTCATATCTATCAAACATATCATCCTAATTTGTGAAGTCTCATATTCTAGGTTTGTAGGATTATTTTGAGGGAATTCATCTCCTCTTTTATAACAATCACATCATCATTGTTAGCCCTTCATCACTATTGGTGTGAATAAGGTGTTTTACCTAACTAGTTCATCTAGTAGGTCCTATTCACATGTTAATTTTACTAAGGTCCTAGGAATATTTCTAAAATTATTTGTTGGCATTAGATCTTATCTTATCTTATTTCATTTTCTTGTGTCCTGGTTCATTTAGTGTTAGTTGTCTAACATCATAGGATATAGATACTTGTCATGATCTTGTTTAATCCTATATCTCACCTTGGCTATATAACCAAGGGGTCCTCATTTGTAAATCAATCTAATTATAATTTATTATTTGCATAATTTGATAGAATAGCATTATTCTCTCATAGTTGATCTCTCTTGTACTTTTCATAGAAGTTCTTAGACCTTGTGTGGCTACAATATTCATCTAAATCTTAAATGGTGTAGAGTATTCTATACCAACTCTTATATGGTATTAGAGATTGTAAGATTGATTCTTGTTGGTACTAATTGATACATATAGGTTGTAGATCTTGTAAAATATTGAAACATTGAGTATGCTCTTCTCTTGTATCGAATGATGATTTGGAGAATCAGAAAAATGTGAAAGAAATACTAGACTTAGGGCATTCCTCTTTGTGGCTTTGTATTACAAGTCAAATTGGATCTTTTTGGTGTATATTTGAGCTCACCATTGAGTTTAGAGGGTTCAAGAAAGTCAATTTTTACTTTTGCTTCATCCAAATCAGACATGTCAAGCCAAATCTATGAGGGTTTAAATTTTGGATGTGGTTTTTAGATTAGGAAGCTAACTACAATTATGGATTATTTTGGGTAAAAACAAACCCTACCATCGCATTATGGAGGCCCAAAAACCTTAAGATCAACTCTCAATTCGTCAAAAGTAGACACTTTTTCTTTGGGACATTAGGGAAAAATATCCCTTGTGATGGGCAAGGTCGTTGATGTCACAACTTGCATCATTTAATTAATTATTCTATCGAACCAGGTGCGTCTCGGAGCAATATGTGATAAGGATAGTTGTCACGGATTCTTTTTGGGGGGTTTGCACTATAAACAGCGACTTCAGGTATCATTTTTCCTACTTCAGGAGCTTTCAGGAGCTCTTGGGAACTCTTCAGGAGCTTTCAAGAGCTAAACTGTACTAACTAATTCCTAAGATTTAAATCTTCTTTAACTCCTAATTTAAAATTCTGCTGACTTTATTCTGACTTTATTGACTTTGATTTAGACCAATTCATGGAGACAATTAATGATTACTTTAATCCTTAATCTAAGATGCAGAATTCCAAATTAATTCTATTTTGTTTTAAAAGAAATCCATAACTTAATTGTTGGAAAGTAAATGTTAATTTAAGAGCAAAAATGAATTGTAGAAAAATGACGATTATTCTAAAAAGCATAAAGACTAATCTCCATGAACAAATTATAAACAGACTTCAACTCCATCTTTCCATAAATTCCTAACATTGCTTTAATGAAGCATAACAAACAAACGTTAATTCTAACTAATTCAGACGGCATCTAAACCTAATTTATAAAAGAAACTTGTTTAATAATTCTAATGGTTCAATCTAACATTCAAACTATTCAATCTTAACCATAATAAACTGAAACTTTGAAACGCAATTGTAAATAGAAGTGATTATCTGATCTTAACATTTACCAAGATAGAAGATGATTTTAACAATTGAACAATTCAAAAATAGTTTCTACTATAGATTTTAATATCAGAAAATAACAACACTTAACAAAAATACCATAAGATCATTCCAAATTTTGAGCAAGCCCTACTCTTCCTCAAGTAAGATCCTTCAACATAGTGAATTAATTAACTTCTTGCTTCCTTTCTCATTGATCAAAAGTAGAGCGCAGAACAATGTATTGCTTTGTGATTACAGAAAAACTCTAATTGCAAATTATCTAACTCCTAACTAAGACCAAAATGTGGATATTTATGAAATATCCTTATTAGCTTCTAACATGGCACTAACTACCAAAACTTAAGGTGACTAACTACAGATTCAAAATGAAACTAAAAAAAGAATTGATGTTGACTGAAGGAGGACTATGACATAACTATGCCAGATTGGCGCTAGAAGTAAAAGTTCCTCAACCGACTATGAAGAAGTTGATTCATACTTGGCGCGACTCATCATCCAGCATGGCCTATCTATGGCATAGTCATTCTTCATGATTAGATAGATAATTTAATTGTCACATCAACCTTTAAGATAGCCTATTAAAAACCCTTATAAAAAGGTCAACAATCATGGTAATAAATATTAATGCAGCATAATCATCTCATCCAAAGTCATCATAAAGCAATGCATTTAACATAAGCTATCGCTTCCAAAATATCCGATAATTTAGCTATTAAACATAAAGTAAAATAAGCAAATATGTTAATCTATTGTCTACTACCATGTCAATTAACAATAAAAATAAATCTTTTTAAACATAAAAATCCTTAAATGAAAGTATTTTATATCTCCCGTCACCTTGGTCATTTAGGCATTACATCATCATTATGCACTGTTGGCATCATCACCTGCATAGGTGCAGGTATGGTTCGAAAAATTAAATTTATATATTTATATTTTTTTAAATTAAATTTTAGATAATTTAAATTTAAAAAATTGGCATGCTTACATAGGATAGTATAGGCCCGCACCCACCACTTTCTACTCATTGGCCCCACCAAAGCCTGTTAAGAAACCAGTAAAACTTCACTAGTGAAAATAAACTAAAGCATAAAAAATAATATTCTAGAGAATAAAAATTAGATTCTACCCACCACCAACCAGAGGCATATTCTAGAGCATTTGTTTAGATTCATTGAAGATTCTTCCTACAACAAAAGAATATTTTAAGAAGAGTATATTCTATTGCAAAGGGTGAATATGCCCTATTGACACCGTGCTAATGTCAACAAGTTCCTATTATTTTTGGGACCCCCTCTCCAATGCATTTTTTGTTTTTGAGGTCCATCTTTGAAGACCCATAACTCAGTCATCCAACCTCCTTTTTGAGAGGTTTTATTTTTATTTAGGATAGAATTTCATGTTCTTACTAATGGTGTGATCACTTTTTACTTTTTTTTTTTGGTTTTTCTATAAATTATAGATTCTCATAGGTGTTTCTAACTTGTTCTCATTTTGGGGACTTTTGGAGCTCCATTCTCGCTCCTACAATAACAATTTTGCGTGCAATTTTTTAAAAGTGCATAATTTTTCATGTACTTCATAGTGGTATGATCAAATTAATCTTATTTTATATAAAAAAATTACTTTGAGTTTGTGTCATAACCCTTTTACTGAATAATTTAATTATTGTGAAAATAACTTATTGGAAATAATAAATAAGAGAGATACTATTTGATGGATATAAATAGTTTAAAAAGTAGATTTGAAAAATTTAATTATATACATATATAATAATTTAAAGTATATTATATAATTAGTTAGTTGAGAGGCTCTATAATGAAAGCACAAACCTGGTGTAAACAAAAAATCCTCATGCAAAAATTGACAGGCAAGTGTCAGTCTTTGAATTGACATCCATTTTATCGTCAGTGATGGTTGAGATTTATAAGATAATGAAAATCACATGAAAAGATAAGGCGACTATAACAGACGGTTGTGGAAGAGTGGAAATTCATCTTGAGGATGTTACAATTATGTTATAGCCTCTGAATAGAAATGCAGGTGTTTGTTGGTGAGCTTGGGAGACCATATGCATGTAATGAATCAATTGTTGTAGTACCAATGATCTTTATAAATATCATCCATCTTCCTATGAAACCACATCTCAATGCCACAAGAGGAAAAGACGAGGTAATTTGAGAAGATGGTGGTGGGAAGTTTCAGTCATGAAATTGATTCTCTAATGGAGGCGAAGAGAATGTGGAATTCCTTGGTGAAGGATGGCCATAATCTCCTGCCAAAGCAAGCACCAAAGCTTTTTTCAAGCATCACCTTCCTCCAAGGGGAGGGAGGTGTATGCAACATCAAAAAAATCAACTTCACTCCTGGTATGTATCATCTCATCAAAATATTATCTTCCTACTATTGGAACTATCTTCATACTGATGGGTTTTGGTGATGCATCCAACAAGGATTTTAGCTACATGGAGTAAGTAGAGGAGGTGGACAAGAAGTTTATGTATCGCTACAGCCATGTGGAAGGAGGACTGTTGGGAAAGAAAGTGGTATTTTCCTCCTATGAATTCAAAGGGAGGATGTGTTTACAACACTGTAGTCCATTTTTATTTACTCTATACTCATTTTTATTGAATCCCATGAATTTGGTAAGCATAGCATTCTATATTTTTTTTAAACGCCTGAATTTGGTAGAAATGTCATTATTCGTCCATAAAATAAATCACTACATTATGTTTTCTAGAATATCTCACTTCCATAGAAATAGGCCATTATTTTCGCACTAATTAATAAAATGCACATCTTTTTCTAGAATTTTTTAGTCCGGTACAAAAAGGTGTTACTAATATATATAATAAATCAATGCACATTGTTTTCTGGAATGTCTCAATCCATAGAAATTGTAGCCCTATTTTCCCATAAAATAAAACAATGCAGATCGTCATACCTGATTTATAGTGAATGACTGTAGAGATATGTTGAAAAATTGAATATTTTAAAAATATTGCCTTATCCTTGCATCTCCACGTTTTTGGGTGGGGCTAGATTGGTAAATTTTTTTATGTGAATTGTAGGACTCTAGAGCAAGCAGCTCCCAACATGCATTTTCCAAGGCAAAATCTGCTAAGTGAATAAAGTTCAAATTAAAAAGAGCTACCAATATTATTACCAAAATGGTTGGAAATGATGGAGACATTTTTAAAACGATATGATTCAATTCAAATTTGTTCTTGTAATTAACATGGAATGTAGATAATTTTCATTGGGTCATTCTTACATTCATTCCCGATATCGTATTCATTCGATTTGAGTTTATAGTCACATCAACTATTGAATGTAATCTTTAAAATATTTTTTATTGATTTACATTGAAATGAAATATTGATTTACTTTTATAAAGATTTTTTTTTTAAATGTGT